>PNEQ01130133.1:0-12086 GCA_003012365.1 Medauroidea extradentata | reverse complement strand
AATGTAAATATGGTTATATTTTTTTATTGTTTATGTGAGTTTTATTATGAAATGGAAACCAATATTGCCTTTTGAATTGGTAATACATGTTTCAAAATATTGCAAATGTTCTGTAAAACGGTTAGATAATATTAAACCGTTGGACTAAATATTATTTGATGTTAATACCATCGATGAAGAACAGTTTTATGACTCTGGTTAGGTAAATAATTTATCAATAATTTTTTGGCAAACAAATTTTTTACTTCAAATAACCAATTGAGATTATTTCAACTAACATACAATCTTGGGTCACAACTCACGTCTCAAATCTTAATTAGTTAATGGTATAATATCCCAGCAGTGACATTACGATGTAAGAGATATGTTCGCAAGTGACTGCTATGTTTACATTACATTACATATACCACCATAGCACTTCAGTATTCATAAACTGAAAATTTTCCGTTCAGCAATACAAATCACGTGAGTTTACGTCTCCCAAATTGAGACTATCCGTTACCGCAGTTAGTACAACTGGATCAAGCAGTGATACGTCTCAGCTGAATAAAACAATGTAATTGAACGTTCTGCGCGCGGAAGGAGAGTGCAAAGTGATATCTGGAACTGATAGTGCACGGAGCAGTTAGGAGCAATTTATTGGTGAGATAACCCTAGGGTATCCTCGCACGCGCTCGTATATCTGGAAATACTTGCGGTTTGCAACCCTGGCGATTAATATTCACGTCTCATCTTTCGGCCTCCGCCAGGACATCGTTTACTGAGCCGATAGTAGAAAACAGTGTTTTAGACTAATGATTACGTAACCTGTCAGTAACGGTGGGGTATGCTCAGAACACAAGGCAGGAGGCACCAAACCGAATATTAATCAATATTAAACGGTCCGCCTGCCTTCAGTTATTTAGCGTTTTTAAAGGCTAGAAACGCGTGAGCAATAAATCCGACACTTTACCACCCCTTACATGATTCATCGCCTCTGAGTGCAAGCGTACCCCTACTTGTCTAGCTGTCGAAAAATCGAATGGAAACAGGTTTTGAGCGGTTATCTTGGTTTTTATTTTAATAGAATAAAGAATGTGCTGCTGTTATCAGACGTTAAGTATTCGATACAAAATAACTATCATCCAAAACTGTTTCTGTAGACTTCCGCCTTAGCCTATTTGCACACTCAATTTTACAAAAACCTGCAATTTGAAATTAGAAGTCATAAAGTTTTTTTAAGGGCGTCCAAGTAGGAAAATCGTAATTGTATATATCTGTGAAATAGTGTTAGTTCTGTATTAGTTACTTGGGAGTACATTTTCCTCTTTGTGAAAAAAAAAAAAAACAAAAAAAAACAAGTTTTTCCCATAACAGCACTTCAAAGACAAAATTTGTTCGTTTTTGTTCTTATAAGCTGCAAAAACCAATGAGTGAAATGATATTGACTACATCGAAAAGTTAAAGATGTATACATAAACTGGGTGGAGTTAGAGTAATTAGTTATAAAAAAACAACCAAAGATTACGTGTGAATGTAAACGCATATCGTTCACCTCGCACTCTTAATTTTTATTAAGTATACCTATTAAATATAGTGCACATAGAAACTCGCTGATATTGTGTAAACATGTAAATATATGTACTTATTTCAAAGTTAAGTTCATTATATAGGAAAGTGCCAATGAGTAAAAACTATAAAAAGTAACTATGTAAAACAATTACTATATTATTTTTCACAAACAATTCAAAGGTATGCGATATAAGGTGCCTAGCCTAAACTATGTTTACGACATTTAAGCTGTTCTTAAATGTTGGTGAAACGTTATCATGTGCTAGGCCAATCAAACTCACATGTAAGCACTATTTAAATTTTTTTCACGTGTTGGTTAAACTATCCATTAGCGCACCGCAGACGCGTGAAGTTGCAGCCACATCAGCTATGGTTTACTTACGGAAGTGAAACATTCGGAATGCAGTTTGTGTCACATTGGTTGAACTTACATGACTGTGAGCTGGCACATTGGCAATGACCATCGTGCTACACTCCAGAAATTATTGAAGATATCTTATCAGGTTAACTGCCAGCACTGCTGGATAGCAGCTTGCTATGGTTAATAATGGAATGACTCTACCGAACTGGCCCAGCTATGGCTGTCTTACATGAACGAAACATTCGGAATGCTGTTTGTGACACATTGGTGGAATTTATCTGGCCATAGAGCTACAGCCGGATGCTTGCACATCGATGATGGCCCACATGCTGCAAACCATCAATGATTTTAGGTTATGGTCGGTTCAATTTTTTCCATGACGATGTAAATAAAAATTTTTATTTACTGTCCACGTAATATTTTTTGTAGACCTCCCATGTAGCTAAACACAGTCGGCCGTCTGTGGTTTTTCTGATTACACTGCATCAAGTCTTAATCGAGTTGTATTCCTCTTGAATTTGAATTACATGTCTTACTTACCCGTGTGACTTACTGCATGTCTAGTTCAAAGCTTGAAGATTTTTTTTAGATCTATTTTAGCAATATTTTTCAATTGACTTCATGTGAATGTCCAGTGAACTTATTATTGTTGCTTTAATTTTATTTTATTGCAAGTATGTAAACGTGTAAGCACATAAAAATGTTATGACATTTTGTATACCACTGTAAAAAGAACTATTACAATGTTATGTATGAATACCAAGAATATATTTTTTTTCTAACTACAATGTTGTTTGGAAATTCTAAGAACACAAAAAGTCTCCTAAAAACTAATCCCACTCAACTTAATTTTGTATTTTTACCGTGGTAGTGGATAGCACGCCTGCCTGATGAAAAAATAAGCATAGGTTTTAATCCACGCACAGAATAAAAAAATTTCAGATGGGTAACTGTATAGTAAGTTGATAAATGTACAGAACGGCAGAGGGTAACTCTTAGTAAGGATGGAATTACAAATAAACAATTTAGTTTCTTAGTTTCAATAGTACACCCATGGCATGTCATGGTGTAAGCCACCTCATAGCTATGGAGTAGTTCATCGGTGAAACATTGGTGCAGACGTGTAAAGCCGTGTTTAAATCATCTGATAGTTAAGTATTTAATTGATGGATCATTGCTGGTGCAAGAATGTGAAGTCATGCGTAGAACAGCTGATGGCTGTGAAGTGGTTCATTGCTAGGTCATTGCTGGTGCAGACATGTGAAGCCATGGGTAGGCCTGTTGATGGTTATGAAGGGGTTAACTGATGGACCATTGCTGGCGCAGGCACGTGTACACTTGTTCTGGCCATTTATTTTATGCAGCTGTGGACCAGCTAAGGACATACATCATGGTTAGTGTGTGTTGCCACTTCATAATCAGCAATGACCAGCTTGGCAATCTGGCGTTATGCCATTGATGGACCATTTGTGTTTTGCTACATGTGTATTTTTAAATATCTCTATTATGCCGTTTTTAAATACGTTCAGAGCATGCAGTTACAATTTCTTTCACCAAGAGAGATTTGTGAAGTCAATACACGTCCGACTAAAACTAAGTACATGACGAAATGTCTTAATTTTTGCCCGAAGTTTGTCGCATGTAAGTTTGGTCCTATTTTATTTTCAACCATCCTGTGGTCAGCTGGCCTGCCGGAGGATAATAGGGTTTAGTCGTGTCAGAGTAGAGCTGCATTATCCACGTATGCACAGAGGAGGGCGTGGTATACGAGTGCAATGGGACAGGCAGGAAACGATCGTTAACAGAGATAACAAGCCTCCTTAGCGTTTAAGGTTCTTATACTCTATCTGTTTTAGGGTGATGATTTATATATATGCACTTTTCTCGCTTTAGGGATGTATTTGTTGAATTGCCGGCCTCTATCGTGTTACACTCTTTAGCATCTGGCGCTTTTTTCCCAAAACTAAATAAATTATTAATGATCGATTGCAAAATCGAGCGAAAATTATTAAGACAAAGTTAAAGATGAGTTATCATTTGAGAAAAATAAAAAACTAATTTATTCTGCGTTGCACATTTCACCTTGTAACGTCCCTTAACTAAAAAAAACCCCTATGTGAAAGTGCTCACACAGATATGAAGGAAAAATAATTATTTTCCTGCACTGCCTTGTAATAATTATTTAATTATAATCATACCGACACTATAATACAGTTTTAGGTATTCTGTGGTGCCATTTGCACCGATACGCAATATCTCGTTACCAAACTTATTTTGATCCAAAAATAAAAAAATAGTTTTTAGGCCAAATATTATCAGAATTAAAACAATTTGAGTTAAAAAGAAATTTACGCCTCCCTCCTCAATGAAAAATAAGGCATTAGGGTAAATAAACTGACTGCTGATATTGATTCCTAATAAAAGTGCGTAACATATTTATCTTAATGTCACTAATAACTTAGGCATTCTTGTTGATGAAAATCGTAAAGTTAACTAAATAAACGCAATTTTAACACTATAGTAAAGATTTTTAACGGGCAGTTTTTATTACTATACGCGTGTGTATTATTGGATAATATATTGCAGACTTATTTTTAAAAATGTTCATTGTAGGTTGTTACAGCGTCGATTAAGGCTAGGTTAGGGTTTCAAATTACTGAAGTTTAAAATTTCAAAAAAATATACAGGGGTGTTTCCTGTCTTTGTTAAAGCTCGTGTAATCAGGTAAGTATGTTATTAAACACTAGCTCAACTGTGTAAGTATAATTTGGTAAATAACGGCTCCAATGTAATTGAATTCAATTAAAATAATCTTACACAGCGGCCTCTTTAATAAAAAAAATTCTCACACATTTAACGTAAAATACTTCTCCATGGCGTTTGTTAACATTGTTCATAAATATAAACCTATTTACCAAATTTACTTGTGAAAAATTTGGGTACATATTTATGAACATTAATAAAACAGAAATTGGTACTGATTTATCACTCTTAACATTTTCATCTCACGATCATAAGCTTAGCGAGAATCCAAACTTTTTTATGAGAAGGTGATGAACGGAGACATACCAGAATAATCTCTGTATCTCTCGTAGACATTTATTAGCCTTTACTCTTTTTAAATGTGTGTATACACAAGTAAAATAGCTTCGTTGCGCATTTTTCTTTGTAAGTAAATTATTTTCTAATAAGTTTTATGTTTGCAGAGGGTGAGGCGGTAACGTGGAAACCTGTGCAGTCCGAAGTTTTATATTTTTTAATGCTTTTATCCACTAAACAGTCTTTTACGAAGATATTAATGAAAAAAAAACATCCTTGGTGATAAATATAATAACATGTTACAAAAATCAATCTTATATCTAAATAAGGTCCTAACTACATTATTTGCAAAGACCTGATTGCTTATTATTGTATTTTTAAATAAACTCGCTATGTCTGTATGTACGTCAATGTTGCATATTAAATGCCGGGTTATTTCGTCTCATTACATTAAAAGCCTTCAAACATTATTAACAAATACATCCTAGTCTAAAATTAAAACAAAAACTAATACTAATTATTGGCAAGAGTTCAAACTTGATGAAACAGCAGTAAATAAGTAATGCAATGAAACATAATAAACTTGAGTTCTGACATTATTTTAGCGAGTATACCGTCACAACATTCACATTATTATTACTGCAATATACTCACTTAAAATGATAGCGTGGTGCAGCAGTTTTCGTTGCTTACATTAGTGGCCTTGTATGATTAAAGTTGAAGAGTGAACACACTTTGCAAGCTAAGGGTTGCCTGCCAATTCATTTCGACTTGCGTTTACTTCTCTTCGATTCCCTGTATATTTTACTACCGAACGTTTCCTGCAATAGATGTTACACATTTTTTACTCAGAATTTTTTTCTCACGGCTGTGCTATCGACCCTAAAATGGGATTCACCCATGGAGCTATGTTATGCTCCTCTTTGCTGCGCTGCGCTGTGTGACTCGTGTGTTTCGCACACATAGCTATGCGACAGACTGTAAGGTTGAGCTTTTATAGTGGCTGGAAGAACTTAAATGTTCATCTTAGTGCCGTTGTCAATGACACGGTCGAGAAAGATGCCCGCAGTGTCGTTAATGTAAGAACATGTAGTTCGGACCAATTACTAAATTGTATATTTCCACTAATTAATAATGCTCGGATAATTTATTACTTGAACAAGGTTCGCGGTTGATACGAATTAATTAAAATTATTTAAAATCTAAACGTCACTTTCCGTACATTAAATTCACACATTGTACAGTAGCTAAGCCATGACTGGAGTCAATTTTTAAATTCTTGCACTTTATCTACTAGTCTAATTCACAATTAGGGAATGTCATACGCAAACAGCAAATGAGCGGAGTACAAAGTTCACTGAACTAGTCGAGCGGTGCTTTTCATGGGCGGGGAGGGGGGGAGGAGGAGATAAATTCCAATTTTAATTTATAGCTTTTCTGCAATAACTTCTATTTTTTAATCATTTGGGGCAAGTGTGGAAAGATTAAGACACATAAGATATTTGTGATGAATTTTGGAGATCATAACTGTGTTATTTGTACATCTTATATCGGATTTGTAATCATTCTTGAAGGTTAACCTATAATTCTCTTATAGTGAGTCTGCATGACAAATTAATGAAAGATTATATTATTATTTCTGTCAAGCAGTTTATCAAGAATACGTAGTATGCTTTGTCGAACAGAAAACTTTGATAAAACTGTTTGAATAAATGTTATGGCTCGAAAACTGAAAATACAAGAAAATGATCTAGACTCCCCTTTTAGAGGAACTGGTTTGTGAAAGGGTCGAGATCAATAAACAAAACAGGCAAGCTGTGATTAATAATATTGCATTTTGTTGCGAAGTAGCAATATATTCTTAAAAATTTTGGAAATGTCTTAAGTAAATTATGTAAGTAAACTTTAAAAGACCTTAAGATTATTTTAAAAAGTCACAAAAATTATAATCAATGGTTGACATGGGTTGACAAACGGCGGTATAAAACCAAACAAACTAAGTTAACTTAAGTATGGAATGCGGTTCTTACGTGATTCACACAATTTTATTGACTGAATTTTTTTAAAAATAAGTTATTGGTTCAAAACGGAGAACAATATGACTAACAATTAAGCACTTCAAGGCAGTCACCTTTCTCCCTATCCCTTTTTTTAAGTTTTATTTTTATCTTTACGATAAAGAGACATGAAAATGACAGGCATATCATATACGTAATTGCGTGGGTGCTGGTATCAGGTTCACGTTATCTGTGGCGTTCAGTGCTATCTGCAGTTTGTAATTTTAATTATTAAACGTCTCGACTCCGTATTAGGATTCAGATACGAGTACCAGTTGTTTTCGTATCAGAGTTGGTAGTTTTTTTCATTCCAGTAGTCATAAAACTCATTTCCCCTGCATCATAATAATTTCACTAACTCAAGGGATTTTAATAAATATCTTGTAATATAGAGATTTTAGATATTATTTTCCATTAATTTTGTATGTTATCTATTGATGAACAGAACTGAAGGTGTAATTCGTGAAACTAGTAAATATCTGCTCGTTTACGAACTCGTTTCACATGCGTCATAATCTGAGTATGTTTAAGATTCTTCATCTGACAGCATCATACAAAATTACAAAATAAATACTAGCACTAGGATTCCATACATCAGTAATAAATACAACACTGTTGGTACCATTGATAATTGTTCCCTACATTAGCTGCGTCGGTATAATATTGTTATATCTTGCTGTTCGTAGCTAAACATTTCCTCTTTCATTAGTTTTTAATCATAATTATATTTCTAGTGATGTAAGAATCCAAAAGAACGAGATTAAATTGGTCTCCAAGGTATACTTACAATGTAACGTGTATTATCAATCATTTCGTACAATACGGTTACCTACTAGGCGAAAACATTCCATGGGGATATTGTAGCCTCGTCATTACACTTGTATGGGTAACAGGTTGTCTTAACAAATTAGTTACAATCTACTGGTGTAATTGATTTTCAAATGAGTATCCTTAAACAGTTGTAGCTGTATCTGTTTGCGTTTGTGAATTAGGCTTACTTCTTAGTTATGTACCTATGCAGTATCCTATATAATATGTTAAATTGTGGCAGCTCCAATTTGGCAATTATTTTATATTAGTTTATATGAGGTTAAACCATTAGTTTTGATAGACACGTCACGTTCATTTGTATGTTAAAATTTCAGAATAAAAGCATGGATTACAACCGGAAAGACATTTGTAGTCTTGAAAGGCAAACGACTTGTAGAGACGAGATTTAGTTGTGATCTTATAGAGGTCACTGGGCACACTGCAAACATACCGTGTATGCTAATCCAGCACAAGCTCCAGGCTATACTGATATCAGAATATCTACAATTTCCCCGCCTCATGCGAGTGGGATCTTTAAAATCAAAGCAGTGTTTGTAATAGCACCGTAAATTGTAGGAATGGAACGATAGTTACGTAGTTTCATCTCAGTGGATTTCTGTTCAGAATTACCACATATGAGTGCTGCATGAGTGTTATGGCAGCATCGAGGGAAATGTATACGCATTGGTACAGATGATGTTTTATCGCGGGAAAACTTTACTGTTTGCAGGATTTCAGCGTACGTTCAGTATTTCAAAAGATTACTGTTTTCACATGCATGTGGATCTGTTATCCTATTTGACCGAGCCAATAAGAATCCCGCTATTGTAATATTTCTGTCTGTTATTGGTCTGCAGATACCTACGTTGTGTTAGACGTTCATCACTAGAGGAACGTGCTATGTATATTCCAGCTCGCGTTATCCGTTCATTCGCTGTCAAACCTGCAACAAGTAAAGCGTAATTAGTTCCACGTTTTATTCCAAAATGTGTTATTGGCTAAGAGTTTTCAAGGACGTATCTGGTAATCTGTGATCCAATCGTAAAATAACAAAAATTCATATGCGTTTGAATTCCAGCTCATCCTGAAACGAATCCGCGAATTTCACGTACCTCTATTCATCACCCAATCATACATGTTGCGTGAAACTGAAGCGATTTCAAGGGTACGTTGACACAAATAATTTTGGCGCTGTACCATCATCTTTACTATCTTAGCTGCCGTGAGACATAGCGGCAATATTTTCTGTCTCGTGCTATAAAACAGGTCTCATTGTCTACGTTTAAGGAATACCATCGTCATGTTGAGGGGTGCTCTCGTGGTCTGCAAAGCTTCTGATCTACCTCCGAGAGAACACGTGTGTTGTCAGCTTAAATTTGAAATCCGGCCCATCGCACGATAATGCTAAATATCGAGTACCAGTAACTGCAACTGAAGGGTTTGATCCCATAGTGAACCAAGTAAATTTTCTGAAATGTCAGGAAAAATAAGTTTTTAATTTAGACATAGACCTTAAATAGAGCCAGTGATTATTGGCGAAAATAATTTTCTACCACTTTGTTTCTATGCCTTACATGCACATCTGCAACTGTGCTTCATGGTCATTGGCAGAGTGTATTTGAGCAGAGGCGTCGCTCATTTGACTGTGCCATTCAGAACAAGGGTACTGAGAAACTACACGTCTGTGAACTGCGGGACACTAAGAGTTAAAAACACCCAATCACTGAACAAGAAGCAGAGCTGCAGGAGTCCACGTAAGCTATTGAAACAATTTGGCGCAGAGTTATTTTCACAAAAAATCACTGGATTTAGCCTTCAAATTCAGTATTGGCACAGAATAAATAGTGATTAGAGATGATTGTTTATCGCATGAAAAATAGACTATTTGCTGGATTTCAACGTAAGTTTTGGTTACCAAAACTATACTTGCTTTCGCTCGTGTTAACTGAGTAAATAATAATCCTACTGTTCCAACATTTGATACCTATTATTGGTCTGCTACGTTGTGGAGTTTATCACCCAATCATACGTGATGCATGTTACTACAGGTTTCTTATTGGCCGACTGCTGGCTAGCAGAGTAACTGCCTTATGCTGATGGACAGTAAGTGTTTCCGCCATATTGCTGGCCAGGGAAGCCACTTTTCTGGCGTGTGTGACTGAGTTCGTCGTCCTACTAACGATTTCATTTCTGTATTACTAAATATTCTGTGGTATTGGTATACATAACGTATTATTTTTTATATTAATTTGTCGTGTTAATTCAGTCATACATACATTTCATTTAGGGTATACGAAAACAATTTAAATGTTTCTGGGGAGGAAAATTGACTTGGATCACAGTGGCATCAGACATCCACTGTCAGTCGGCCTACGTCAAACTGAATAAAACAGCCCTACAACACATTTCAGTAGAATCCGTGCAGCATACAGACTAAAAGTGGTGCTATATCTTTCTGACATTGGATAATACTAACGTTATATTCTGCTAGATATGCTCTCCGTGAGAGTCGATGTTCTGTTCGTTGCAGTGATGTTGCATGGTCTTTCATCACGTGTGATTATTTTCCATTTCCTCATCTCCAACTTGTTTAACTGTCCCCGTTTGTGTGTTAATTTTTGTCGTCGTGTTACTGCAGTGGCAGTGCAAGGCTGTGAATAATGGCACGCTGAAAGTGGCAGAAGGTCTGGAACTAGATGTTGTCTTCTTCGAGGGGCGGTAAAGGGGCGTTGTGGGGCACCACCGCCAGCGGGGGAGGGGGACAAATTGCCATCCCTCGGAAACCACAACAATCCACGATATTAAACACTTCGCCATCCATTACGTTGGCCCCAGGTTATTAAAATAGCTACGGCGATAAATTACTTGCATGGAGGACAACGAACCCGTTTCTCTGTTCGGTTTCAAAGTGAATCGTATAAATCAAGTGAGTTTGCTTTTCCTTTCTTCATTAACCTAGAACTTCATAACTCATTTTGTTTCACGTTGTACACAGCACCATTCATCAGTAAGCATTTCAATCGTTGAATTAATCTCATAATTTTGTTATATTAACGATAACGTAGTCTTAAAGTAAACCTGTAGTTTTATATTACAGAAAAACTAATAAAATTTCTCAGTTGTAAATTGTATGTTGTTTTTGAATTCTAGAACCTATTCGTTATAGGAATTTATTAAAAAATTTAATGGTCTTTGAATGAAATTTGTAATGGCGGTGTATGAAAAACTGAATGGCTTTGTTGTACATGCGCCATTGCTAGCGAATGTTGCTGCATCGCAGAAAACTCACAGCAACATAAAAGGACTATAATCACGAGGAAATGAGCAACAAATACACGGTTAGAATTTATTGGTTAGTGGACAAGCGCTATTGCTCGTGTTTAACAGACCAAACTTTTGGTGAATGACAAAGTACAAAAAGAACAGAAAAAACACATAAAACACACACAAAACAAAAACAGAGGAAAAAATAGAATCAAATCAAGGAAGACATTTTCGACTCTTTGTTTCTTGTTGCTCTTTTTCTCTTAGTCCTCTTATGTTACTGAGGGCTTTCTGCGTTTCAACAACATTCGCTAGCAAAATGACGCGTATCCAACTAAACAATTTAGTTACTTATAAATTTCATTTTCCTGCGGTGATGAGCGTGGCTTTTGATTCCTCTCATATAGTGCATTTAACTGGAAAAATCTAACGCAGAGCTATGTTTTTCTTCGCGGTTGTAGTTTTGGGTTACCGCACACTATGGAAGGCAATGACAAACAACATTACTCTTGTATAATCTCAGCAACCCTCTTCCAACCGATCTTCCTTCTCCGTTTACTGGCATTATGCGACTGCATTGTCCTATGAACTGCGTTTTGACTCAAGAGTCAATTATGGATACGAATTACAAAAAAAATTATGTTTCAAAATTATTTTCCCTGGGCTTATAAATCTTAGTAGTAGCCGACAGCGATAGTTGACAATATTTCATGGATTAATTCTTGAATTTTCAGAGTAGGCACTATGTGCATGTGAGACAGACAGCTTTTAAATTTTTTGTTTAAGAACACCTTGAGACTTAGTATTAAGGCCCTGCTACATAGAGACGGTGAGTCGTCGGTCGGTGACCAGTCGTTGCCATTCTGCCATCTGATTGGAGAATGTGACCATGACGTCAGAGTCGTTGTCGTGTTGTTGTCGGGGACGGTGGAGATGGCCAACTTTTATCTTTCACCGACAACTCGCCGACAATCCACCGACTCGCGATCATCTGATGGCCACTA
>PNEQ01130132.1:62897-130485 GCA_003012365.1 Medauroidea extradentata | reverse complement strand
ATGTTTTATTACGTAGTCCGTGGCACGTTATTTCATTATGAATTATTTAACTTACATAAGCCAACTGGTTTTCACTATTTGCATGGCAGCAGAACATGCACATTATGACTTTGACACACCTTTATGAGAAAATTATGCAAGATAAAATTGTTTTGTAAGAGGAAACTGCACTCACAAGTATCGTTTACAAAACTGACACTATTTCATATAAATATAAAATTATGATTTTATCGCTCTTGAACAGCCGTAATTGCCATTGCTTTTAATCGCGGAGGTAAGAATTGTCAGGAGATGGCTTGCTGTGATGGATTTGAAGCCGCTTTTTTTAGTGTAACGTTAAGGGAATGAGCCATTTTGAGGGTATCCAGATTTGTTTTTATTCACTTTTAAATTATACAAAGACCAAAGATAACAATGCAAATAATCGATGTAACAAAATTTATTTAATAACCTTTACTAATTTGCTTGAGTTAGGTACTTGTTAACAAACTTACAACATAACAATACATTAATGGACAAGAGGTCGTCATGATGTGACACACAAAAGGTCGTGCATAGCCACCCCTTTGGGATAGCTTTTTAATACTTTCATTTTCGTAGTCGCCATTAAAATCTAGTTTATATATTTTAATTTAAAAACTGATTTCTAAAAATTTGAAATATACATTGTGTAACATGTGTTGATAATTAAATTTGCACTCAGCATGCACCGAAGGTGGCAACCTTACTTGGCGCTTTCGCTGTGTTGCAGAGTGCTTAAAGAAAAGTTATTGTTAACAAACTATCGAACTTGTACAACATATGTTTACCTACGAACAAAACACATCCCCAACAGTAACGTAATGGTACATTGAAAATAGCATGCTTGCTGCTAATAGTGTTAAGAAGCCCTCCACCATCGACAAGAACTTTTTTTTTTTCAGTGTGTTATATTTTTAGATTTGACGACTTGATAGAAACGAGTCTACGTAAGTTGGACTTAGCTGCGTAGTCTCGTTCAATAAAAATTAGTATCGTGGTGTGTCCGACGGGAAGTTTGCACACCAATCCAGTACCGTGCCATATTAAGCGATGTGTCATCTGGCGAACGTATGCTCTTTTTTGCATAACGTCAGAAAAATTTGACGTTTCTGAGGGCGCCTATTTTTAAGTGTTGTAGTTGTTTTATGCTATGTCAGTAGAAATTTTTAGTTTTAGAATGAACCTGAGGAGATCATTCCACCATACTATACTGTACATTTTGTCTTGCATTGCTACGCCTATTACTTAATACATATCAACAGTTATTGCCCATGAGTAGCTGTCAAAATTCTCTGAAATTGTAAGGAACCGTGTATACATTTTGTCGCATATGAGGTTTTGGAGGTATGACGTCACGCGAGGCACTTTTACAGGATGTTTGACTATAGCAGGTACAGCAAATAATCCTGATAAACATAGTTCCGGAAACTATTGGTTTCCCTGGTACTACTTATGCACAGGTGCAGTTCTGCCAATGTTACAACACTGCAGCGTTGTGTTTCAGGAGTTCCCACTGTCTGTCAACAGTAAACGAAGCGTGCGCATGTAGCATTTGAAGAGGTTACCGTGGCTCCACACACATTTTGAAATGAATAAATGTCTGACGTCAACTTCCATGTTTAGGCGTGCTAGTGGTAATGTACGGGACGCAGCACTATTGTATCACGAAATAGACAGCAGCGTGTTCGCTAGATCCACAAGTGCATATTTGTAGTTTGGATACTCGAAGACTTTCTTATAAGGTTTCATGATTTCAGTCGTAATACTTATTTGGTTACCGTACCTATGTTTATTGGGATTATTTGATTGTTTCATTGCCCTCTACTTGCTCCTTTAGTTTGTAGACAAACATCATGTACATTTATGATCGCACTGAGATTTGCAACGTGGACCTCCAAACATCACGGTTTTCCTTCCTGACTGGCTGTTTAATTTTATGTTTAAAAATGTAGCATGTAAATCTGAATTGGTAAGAGTGTTAATTTATTTAGAAGAAATTTAATTAAAAGTGTATGTATGTGTAAAATAAATAAACTATCCATAAACGAGGAACCAGATGCAGCCAGGCGGTGCTGCGTACTGGCTGCCAAGTGTGAAAGCTGCCCACAGCTGGCCTGACCCCGCGCGTCGTCGTCAGGTAACGCCACATCTTGATTGAATGATAATGCATCCTGGAGGAGGCCACGGCAGGGATATTCTCAGCTCCTCCACTTTGTCGTCATGACGGGGGTCCGGGTCTGTTCTGTTGTCGGTGGACTCTACTGAAAGCCATAGGTGTTCCCTAGACATTTTCCTTTGGGTAGGTTTAGGGGAGGGGGTTGGGGCATGACCCATCCTGTAGGCTTGCCTGTGCAGTGGAAGCCCATACTTTGTCTCTTGTCTCAGGCAGAGTCATCATGCATGAGAGGAGGCCCAGCAGGCTCTACCTGAGATAACACGCACATCGCACTACTTGCTCGAAGAATGGACGAAGTAGAATTGACACGAAAGCCGAGCAACGACGTATTTCAAATTTGGTTGAAAATTTACGACAAAAAAAAAAGCTCGCCGGGCAACATTACGTTTCACACGTGTAAAAATCCGGTTACCGTAGTGGGAGGTGAATGATCTGCCATTTTGTGTATTGATTCATGTACCAATCTCTTTTAGGCCGTGTCTTAATTCATCCAAAGAGTGCTCTTTCGTGCTCTCGCAAATACGTCACAACTACGTAAGGGAGAAAAACACTCTGCCTGTCTCAATTATTCGCCAAGAGTACCAAAGAGTGAGAGAACGAAGTTGTATACTCGCTCGTGCTCTCTCGTGCTCTCTGACGTACGCCGTCTTGATTACAGCTGTGTAAGTTTGAGGTTACTAAAGAAACGTGCGTCGTATATTGAAAATATTTCAATATTTATACATAAATAATTATTTCCAATGAACAGTTACTGTTGTATCTAATATGCGTTTAAATACACAAAATAAAATAAACATTTTGTCATCGCCTATGAACAGCTATTCCCCACTTGAAATACGACGCTGGTAAGTTGAAAAATTATTTGAGTTGCCCACACATGTATTCAATGTGTTTATAACTTGCAGTAATACAGTTTACGCACTTGTAACCTTTGCAACGTTTGTTTACAAATATGAGAGAAAATAGTCCCAATTGGAGAGAGCGAGAGCACCAGAGAGCAAACAAGAGCTCTCTCGTGGTGTTATGCGAAAGAGTACTCTCTTGGCAGAGTACTCTTTAAATTGAGACACTGCTCTGTGCCAAAACTATGAAGAGACATGCCAGCGTTTCTCTATTCTTCATTGACTGTAAGACCTTAAGAACGCCTACAACGTATGCAGTATGGTGGAATCACATAGGCATGATAGTGCGACCCGACAAAAGCGATGCAATACTAAAAATTCTTGTTGTTGTGAACACAATTTTGGCTGCCGTGCAACGAATACTAAAAAATTTTACATGTAAATAGTCCATTGTCGCTACACACTAACCTCTATTACGACAGCTAAAAAGAGTTAATAGTATTTAATTTTTTCACAGTTTATTTGAAATATATGTTCTAAATACCCATTGGCATTCAAAAATGTGTAAATAAATGTACAATTACACGTTTGCTTAAAAAGTTTATGATTTGCTTTTGATAACCAGTGAAAATGTGTCTTAAATTAAATAAACACAATTTTCTACCCTCTCACTAGTTTCACCAACATGTGGGCATAAAATTAAACTCAGACTCGAATAAAATCGATACAATTTTTCTTTTGGAATTCGCATCGCTTCCGCCATTTCTGTCGAGCTGACGTCACAACTGAAAAATGTATAATATTATGTGTAATTCTACATAAACTACAAAATACTGTGTTGCAGTACAGGCTGGGGCCAACAGGTGGGAGAAGGACGAGGGGGAGGGGTTTGCGGACGTCCCCCTTAGGTAAACCTGAGAGGATAAATTAAGTTTCTTTCCCCTCCTTCTTTTCCCACTTTTAAACTTCAGAATGGTATTGGTTTATTTGTAGGGAAAATATGTCGACAGATGATCACACCCAAAGAGTGCTAGAAGTACATTACAGGAAATAGTTTTTTTTTTAATTTGGCCCCACCTCCCCCCACCACTTAGAATATTTGGCATGTCCCTGATATTATAAAATAATGCTGTAAGTTTGTAAGGTAGAGCCAATTGGGTTGTAAGTAAGTGTGATGTATGTTGTAAAAGGAATGGTGATGTAATGTAATGTGTGTTGTAACATGATTATGTATTTGTAAGATAATGTACTGTGTAATTTACTATGTTACGTGCATTTGCTTGTTAGTTGTGTAAACAACTACAGTGAAATGTTCTGGAATTTGATTATGTAAAAAAAGTATTGTAAAGGGACGGTACAAGATTATACAACTGTAACCACTCAACCACATTTGCACTGTACTAATAGCTTCCATTCCATCCAAATCAGATATTGGCCAACAGTATTAGCTCTGATCATTAACAGAATTAACATACTCTCTTCTTGTAGAATTTTGACAGGGAGCAACAAACGGCTGGAATTTTTTTTATCATGTATATCCTGTTTCTCCCATCTTGGCATTCTCTTACTTCTCAGTCTTAGATCCAGTTTCCATTCAGTATTGTGCTTTAAGCAGAAAAATTTTTTATCCTGGCAGATTGGTACAAATAGCATTTTAGATCCTCCCCTTCATATATATTTTTTAGACTCTTAATTTATTTATTAGCTTTTCTCATTCCAGTCTCCCAGCCCAGAACCAATAAATAATTTTATCACATAGGCTAGTTTAAGAAAATATATTTTATAACTTTACAGATTAAATGTGTTTTACTTTTACGGGTTCCGTTAATTTTTTTCTGTTATCCGTATGTTTGTTCAAAGTACAAAAATTTCTTCAGGAGAAATTAAAAATTTTTAAGTGTGTTTTAAAAATCACATAAAAATTGTGGTCCTCAGTTTGGTGTCCCGGCCCTTAAGCAATCTGTAGGTGCTTACCTAAGTTAAAATACTGCTTCCATTTCAGTAAGCTGTAGATTTTTCAGTATATCCAACAGTTTGGTGTAGACTCTTCTTAGTAAAGTGAGCTTTTAAAATATTTTTTTGGCCTGTGTGGAATTTACTGCCCTTCGTAAATTTTGTAAATATGAACATAAGAATGTAAGCAATAAACACAGAGTATGGTATGGATTTTTCCATACTCTAGTTAACACCTGTTACTACAGTAAAATATATTTTTTATTGTTATGCTTGATAAAGTGCTCATTTTACAGAGAACAGCTGTATGATGCACATCATTTAAATACACGTGTTGTCCACTTAATTTTTTATATCAGATCAAATGATCAGTAATGTTTGTAGTCAGTCGTCTGTGCTGTTCGTTGATATGTTATTTGCCACTGATTTCAAAGATCATTAACTGCTGTACTTTTCATTTCACACTTATCTTACAATTGCATACTTGAAAGTATTATTTGTGTATAGTAAAGTATCACATTACAGTAATTTCTTACATTTTGAGTTTCAGAAACATGCAACTTCATTGTCGCTGGCTTGTGTTATTGTTACGTCAAGTGAGATTAATTTATGGAGCGTGGAAAATTTTTGTTAAGGAAAATTTACGTTTACTGATCGTAACATCTAAAAAATTAGTATGTTCATGTTGCAGGTGTCGATGATGTCGGGAGATGGACCCACGTTGCCCCCTGCAACACCTCACATCAAGAAAGAGGTTGATGTCAACATGTTCCAGGCATGCTCGCCGTCGAACAGTAACATGTACTCCCCTACCACCACAGTACCTCATAGTGATGTGAGTATCGGTAGATCAGCGATGTCTCAAGCTGCTTGTAATTAGTAGTCAATAATGCTATTCATTTTATTAATGATCTTTTTTTCCTTCTGGGAGTTATTTCATCCTGAACAGGTTATACTTTTAATTATGTTGAATATTTGAAAGACTACTTAGTCTTATTGTTACAAGTTATTTATAATTTGTTAACAGCATGATGATAAAATGCATAGTTAAGAGGAGTCTTTGCCGGTGTCGAATTTCCACCTTTGACACGTGGGAACAACGTAGTGATAAGAGCCAGTTTCCCATGCTTAACGAGAAGTATATTGCCTCTATTCACAGTGCGCCAAACTGGCGTACAAGGTTTTCGTTGTAGTCATTTTCCTACAGGACTTTAAGCGGTGACCACAACATTTTACTTTTCAGTAGTATGAAGTTAAGACAAACGCGTGCCTGTCGCTTTGCATTTTACGAATTCAGTTACAGCAGTCTAAAAAAACGTTTTTTAGCCATTTTGAGAGGCCCGAAAATCATGTTTCTAACAAGTGTGCTAAATTTTTGAAAACATAGAAGCATAGTTTCAAGTGTGTTTTCTTTTTGTAGGTAAACATAATATGAATAAGTTAAGCGGTTTCACGTAAAAAAGAAAACGTGTGACACGCTGCAACGCCGTCCATGCGTCAGTCGAGGACTCCTCTTAAAAGTCAATGACCCAGACACGTAGCCAGATGGAAGGGGTGTTCATTGGGTCCACACTCTCCCCCACCTTATGGAAACTGCTTAAGTAGCATCATTTTGCACCTTGAAAATGCATATTTTTTCTTGGGAGGACTCCCAATAAGGTGAGATCAGTGTTAATTTGTAACCTTCCCAGGTTGAGAACTCCCCCTCCCCTAAACACAAATCCTGGCTATGGCCCTGAACACTATAAGCGTGCCTGATTTTCAAATTCCTTTTCTGAGAAACGTGTCTGTAAATAGGATTGCAGAGACCCCCTCTTTTTTTCCCCCTAGGAAGTCGGGAGGGTTTTAAAGTCTCGCAATGGAGCAAAAGATAAATTTTAAAATTTGTATTGTACATTTTATTTCTGTAACCTTGATGTAGAAATTATGTTATATTTTTTTTGCAGTGAATAGCCTATATTGGGTTGGGAAATATTGCTTGACTTTTTAGTAATTTGTCTCAGTGGTGATTGATATTTTTTGATACCTAGTTCTGTGAAATTTCCCCTTAGTGTTATCTCTTATTTTCTTTATATTGAAATTAAGTCCGTGTTCTCAATAGGTTGAAATTAAGTTGTTTTAATCTCTTGTGATTTTTTTTTTCAGTCAAATATTAATTGATGTATTTTCCACAAAATAACTGTTAACTGTTAAAAATACAACCATCAAGACAATCATAAGTAAAAACATTGAAGGCGCACAGATAGCCCTTCTGCCTGTCTAACAGCAGGGAATGACATTTTCTCTGATTTTCATATATTTTATGCACAGAGTGTAATTTGTAAAATACTTACTTTTTCTATGAGGTCCAGCAGTTTTCATAACTTCTGGGTGTGTTACAGATGTTTCGTTGTATTGTGTAACTTGTATTGTGGTTAATTTGTGTGGAATATTTTGAAGTGATCTAAAATGCAATATATTGTTGAAAACTATCAGCATCTAGTTCTTCATTATGTATGACTAGGAAACTTGGGAAATCAAGCTAACAGTACCCAGGTAAAGTAACATTTCATGTAAAGGACTTGAATGTGGAGTGAATTTAGTATTTTGCACTAAATAAACTGACAAGTAAACAAGAAAGAAAATATAGTGATGTTGAAGTGATAAACAATGCTGTCTACCCCACGGCCGTAGAAAAACAGGTCTGGACACTCGCCTGGAAACTTGACCCCCTTGTTGTTTGGCTGTAGTTCACTAAGTTCACGACAATGCTATAGGTTTTTGGCGCTCCTGATAGGGCGGTCAGCTCAAACTCCGCCCACTTCCTCCCCACTAAGATAAACAATTTATCAAAACGTATTTTTAATCAGTTAATGAAATACTTCCTTCGTTCACAAATTTAAGAAAAGGCTCCAGCAATCTTTATTTACTTTATAAATTTAACAATAGCAAAAAGTGGACCGAGTTTGAGTCCGACCGCCCGGAAAACAGCACCAAAAAGTACGATATTCTCAGTAACTTGACGAACTACAGCCAAACAACAAGGGGGTCAAGCAAAATACATTGGTAGATAGGCGAGTGTCCAGACCTGTTCTTCTACGACCGTGGTCTATCCTAAAACTCTTTTGAGCTAATACATCATACAAGTTTAACTATATTCACTGGGGTTGAGACACCTATCACAATATCACTTTTCAGGGTGTCTACTAGGTCACCAAAGTCGCGAAAGTCCCGAAAAAGTCACAAATTGTGAAAAAGGTCACGAAAGTCCCACAATAGTCACTAATTTGAAGTATATTTTGGTATTATAAGTCACGAAAATTATTTTTGTGTGTTTGATTCTTGTCGAATCATATGTCAAACATACATGTTTACACTACTAGTATTTCTCTTGCACTGTGCAAGTAAAATAAATAATTAGTTTGTGTATTAGTTATCATAGTAATCTTCATAAAGACAACTTAAATTTAGGTATATATTGATTACAGATTTTAAAATTGGACATGCTTCATGCTCTATATTGGAGGAAACATAATGAAAATTGTCAGCCGTGTTGCACTATTAATTAATTCTGTTTGAACAGTTTTTCAAGAAAAAGTCACTAAATTTTACTTTTACAATTTGGTAGACACCCTGCTTTTAGACAAGAACAATTTTTCGCATTCAGACGAAGAAAATATTGCAAAAGGAAGAAAAATCATAAAAAAATGTTACGTAGTTGGTGTTTTCAATTTTTTTAGGAGATGGGATGTTATAAAAATACTTATTTGTTCATAGTTTTAGGGCATGAAAATACTTATTTGTTCATAGTTTTTAGGGTATGAAAATATTTACGTGCTCATAGTTTTTAGGGTTCAAAAATACTTGTTTGTTCATAGTTTTTAGGATATTGAAAAACTACTTAAACAATCATTTACTAATGTGGACTGCACCAAGATGAACAGAAAACTCAAGTGGTGGCATACTTCTGTGTTCGACAGGTTACTAATCACACCTTCACATGTAAATTCAAGGGGCACCGGGGTAGGTAGCACCCTCAATAGTTGTCAAATTTTCAGCCAGATTCAGAACAACTGTATGAAAACTGTTCTCTCCAGATACATGATGTAAGTTAAATTGTTCTTCCTCCCTTCTAAAGTAGCAGTACTTACACTGCGTCTTAGTAAGGTTGTTACACAGGTGGTTCATGAAGGAAACAGAATACTGTGCTTAATAGTTCATCTAAGGAACTAACCTTTTTACTTGTTTGGATAATTCCTCTTTAGCATCTGCCTTGGACTTAAATTTTGTTGACAGAGCCCATGACTAAATATGCCACATCTATGCACCAGAAGAAGTACATCAGTATCTTAAATACGCATGTTATGTTATAACAATTGAATTTATTGTAAGTGTAATTGCAAGTGGTACAGTAAAGCTATGTGCAGGATACGTGGTTGGAGATTATATTATGTCAAAATGTACATTTGTGAAGTTGCTTTAAAATAACAAGACGTTTCAGTGTGTCACTTTGAGGCCATGCTGGATGCTACAGAATTAAAATTTCAGATATCTGGTTATCCTGTGTGTTAGAAAGTGTAGGTTTACAGTTTTTTTTTAAATGAACATTTGTACATCAACAAAAAGAACACTTACTTCAAACTATATTTCTACCTTTTAAAAAATTTGGCATGCTTATTAGAAATTTAATTTTTGGGCCCCTCAAAATGGTTAGAAACTTTTTTTTAAATGCTGTATTTGGGGATATGTTATTTGGATTGAAAAAGAAAAATATATGGTCACCACTTTAAAGGCACCCGCCTGGTGGCAGTGTATTTGTGTGAGTGAAGCACAGCCCCAAGGGCGATGTTGACCAGTTTATCTCATGTGGAAGACACTGGAACGGCGTGCAGTCGTATCATAGAACACTCGCCTGACTGACACTTTCAGTGGTTGTGACTCCGTCTTTTTATTGGTCGAAAGTCTTAAGTAATGTCCAATACATCTTTCTGTTGTGGTTTCAAAATAATCCCGTACGTAGTTTTTTACATATAATAGATTAAAAGAGAAGTTTTTAGCCATTTGAGGGGCTCTGAAATGGTCTTTCTAATTAAAAGCTGAACTGTGTTCATTAGTGGTGCTCAGAACATTACAACTCTTGCTTTTCCGCTCCATCTCCGGCAGTGTTGACGTACAAATTTGAATGTCCACTATGTGTTCACTAACTACTAGAATACACCATGCTAAAAATGTGAAATATATATTTGTGGTAGTCGTAACTGCTGAGCTGTTATACAATAGTAATTTTAAACATGCCATTGATTTTAATATTTTGTACATAGTCGCGATAGCAGCATTTGACTCCTTACAAAATGCATTCAATATGCAAGTTACAATGAGGTCATGTATTTAGTGAATGCAAGTTGGATCTGGAACATGCAAAACTTGTGAAGTTGGCCTACTGGTCCCATGACCCAACTGAAGTAATAATTTTTTTTATTTATTCTTTAGAATCCATCTGGTTATTTCTGTACAATTTTATACAAAGCCTATGATGAGTTAGTTTTTAGTATAAAGTTAATCTTACTAAATAAGAAATACTCAACAGTATTCAAATCAGACTGTACCAGATTATTATTTATCACATAGTCAATACCAACACTTTGTCAGCATATTTGTTAACAGCAACTGTGATGGTTGTGATTGTGATGGTAGTTTTGGTTGCAGAATAACTATGTCACTGACCTTGTTAATTTCTTTGACTACAGATGGAGTACTGTGAAGCACAGGACGACAGGCGGTACGAAGTATCGCAGTCCCGATCACCAGGCAGCCCTGATAGGCAGTACTGTTCCTCCACCACGCAACCGATTGGTGACTCCATCATGGGGCATTCTGAGGTAACCACAGCAATTAAGATAACGCATGCTGTGTCCTGTGTAAATATGGAAAGTGACATAGCAAGTGGGGTTCGGGTATATTGTAAAACTGTGTCAGGGAACTGGAAAATAAGAAAATAAATTGATGCCCAAACTAAAATTTACTAAGGAATACAAAAACCTCTATTTCTCCTAGATAAATCTGTTATTTTACCATTTTTGACAAGTTTCTTTGTTGTCATACCATAAGGATTTAGCCATGTTAAGTTTTCTCTAAAATAAGGATCAAATATGACAGTTATAAAATCCTGCTAGAAACACATTAAGAAAAATATTTGAAAGGCAATGCAGTTCTTCTCTGCATACCTATGAATCACAGCAGTGAGCTCTAAGTTGTTACATTTGTTACTGAAACAAACAAATTTCCTGCTAAATAGTCATGTGACTGCAGATGATGTCTAGAGCACAATTTGGAAGCAATATGGAAATACTTTACTAATCTTGTTCTGCATGCAGTGTTTAATGGTGAATTACGTATAATCATGTGTAATTTTGTGTAACTTTCAACGTAGTAATGCGTTAATTGGACAGGGGTTTGGTTTACACATTACCATGGTAGCGAGTTGACGCTAAACAATTTATATGTATTATTTTCTCTACAATTTATTTTTAAAAAGTTGAAGTTGTTATTACAGATCTTCGGAGTGTGAATAAAAATGTATTTATGTGTATAGTTTTCTGTACAATAGTATGTACAGTGTCTTCAGTATTTACTGTACTTGAAATAATAAAATTCTGTAAGTATTTCGCAAATTAAATGCAGGCATATTTAACCTTTTCGTAGTAGTGAGTCTAGGGAATTATAACTCAATCTCTGTCGGTATAGATCAACAGTTAGGTCATTAGATAGGGTGTTGCAAAATTCTATGTCAATATTCTCAGGAAACAATCCTCATGTGTAGGGGAACAAAAAGTGTTATACGAACAGGTCCAAAAACGCACCGTTTCTGCGCTACAGTTAGCAATACATAACGTATGGTTGATAGCGCGCGGGTAGGATCATGTTGCTGTGGGGCATCATTACAGCAGTTCATAAAATGTTACTATGCCACACACTACGCCACTAACAGACAGTAGGAACAACTGTGACACAGCAACATGATCCTTGCCAGCTTGCTATCAACCGTACGTCACGTATTGCCAACTGTAGCGCAGAAACTGTACGTTTTTGGACCTATGTTCATGTAACACTTTTTGTTCCTCTACACGTGAGGATTGTTTCCCTAGAATATTGACATGGAATTTTGCAACACCCTGGATATGGAACAAGTTGTTCAGATAGGCAGGAATTGGTGGAGGGTATGGCTTTTCTCTATACTTACGAACCATCCTGCAATTAGGCTGGAGTGATTTCGGGAAACCATGGAAAACTAAAATCAGGATGGCCAGAACCAGCGACCTGGGTCCTATTGAATGTGAGTCAGTGTTGTACTGTTGTTCCACCTTACTTGGTGTGTTATATTGGATATTAACTATTTTATGCAGTTATATACATGAGCTAAAGCATAAGTACAGTAGTTGATTTTTTGGCCATATTCATTCAATATTGTGGGTGCGACAATATTAATGTACTATTCATTATTTTTGACATTTAATTTATTCTTTTATATGTGTAATTTTTGTCCATCTTCTTGAGTGAAACATAATTTCAAAATTTCAATTTACATTAACAGCTAAATAAAAGTGGCTTCTTGACTGACTTCGCTGACCAGCAATTTGCTAGCTCTTACCACAGGAAGTGCAGAGAAGGCACACACAAATGACCAGGACCTACTTGCAGACACCTGCACATACAGGGATGGTGCTATAAACAGGTGGTAAAATGACAATTGGCAAGCTCAAATCTTGGAATTCAGGTTGTCAGCCCGCCGCCTGTGAGAACACCAGCAGAGAGAGGGGTCGAGCATCGACATGTGGCAGAACATTAGGATTTCCAAGGAAGGAGCCGGTCTTCAATGACCTAAGACAATGACAAGCCTGTTCCTCTAAGCCCTGGAACTAGTTCATTTAAGAGGTTTGACGTAACCGAATCAACAGTCAAGAACAGGAGATCAGTAGTAGCCACACGGGGGACCCAGGGATCAGCAGTAACAGTAGAGGCACACCCCACAGACATATTAGGCAACTTCGAACAAGACTGATATGTAGTGATATCTAAACAGGGGTGGAGGTGTGTAGTAATGTGATGTGATGTGATGTAGTAGTGTGAGGTTGGCACTATGTTATATATAGTAATGACTGCCAAGGTTGACACTGGTTGTTGTTGTTGTTGTTGTTGTTGTTGTTGTTGTTGTTGTTGTTGTTGTTGTTGTTGTTGTTGTTGTTGTTGTTGTTGTTGTTGTTGTAATCCTCTTTGTTCTATGTTGTTATCTTAGAGATGTAGTCAAAGTGGTGAATTGTTAGTTATGTGTGGATATTAGTGGAATGTGACTTAGTATACAATACAATTAAAATAACCCAGTCTGATTATCCATAACACACATGCTACTGACATACGAGGCCACCAAAACACTCTGTATTGCATATCTTGTCATTCTCCTGCTAATATACCTTGTCTCTGGCTTCTAAAATTGCATATAATATAGAGACTATCCACAAGAAGCCATACAGCTATAAATGTAAAATACTTTAAATGATCCTGTAATGTTTTCAATTTGATACTTATGGTTGATTGTAAAATATTATTTGCTTGACCCCTAAATAATACATTACTGCATTATACATCAAAATATTTTCAATGCCATCAATGTTATTTGACATGTCACATCCTATAACTATGCTTTCTTCAACAATACTCAGGTTTTATGTTTGAAAGGAGCTACATAAGGAGAATACTGTATATACGGTAGTACGTAATATAATAGACAGAGGTACAAGTACTTAAAGATGGTGCTTGTAAATACTAGGTACACACACATGAAGGGACCACACACATTTTATTTTATATGTTTGCTCATGCGTTCTTTAACAGTATAAGCAAATAATTATTTCCTTCTCAGTTCACAATGCTACAACAGTTCTAGGATAAACATTAGTCCATTTTAGCAGTCCTCAGTAAACAATTTTAGTGATCCCTGCTACGTTATGCAAGGGTAAGAAAGAAGAAAAAAATGCATGTGCGTGAACTGTGCTGTGTTTTGTAATTTATAAAAATCAACTGTATAAAAAATTGTGTGTAAAAAGTATTTAAAATAAAAATACCTTTTCTTTGGGAGAAGGGGATCGTGACCCTAAAAATCTTCTGGTTGTGTCACTGTACCTGTTGAATATTTGTTGTAAAATCTGTCTATTGTTTTGTTTTGTAAAGATTTCTCAATTAAATTTTTGTAGCTGAACGTGCTATGGGTAAAGTGGAGTCAATTGAAAATTTGGTTTGAAAACATCTGCATATCATAACAGTTTATTGGTTCTTTGGTACAAACTGACACAAAAATTACGACAAGGAAAAAATACTAACATAAACTGTAAGGCAGTAGGGAGTAGTTTGGTGATAAAAAATTAAAGGAACAACAGTAGCCATTGCCTAGCTGATTAGCATAAAGAATGAAGAAAATATATAGATCTTAAAAAAAACATAATATTTTGCATTCTTTATTGTAATCAACTGGGCAATTGTGGAAGACAAACAAATTTTTTATGTAAATTCACCATCTACATTCAAAAACTATTATCTCAAATAGCTTCTGGAAAAGTAGGTAAATGAAGAAGTAAAGTAGTTTACGTAGTTATATACTTTTAATCTTGCAGGGAATGTAATACTAACAGCCATGAAGCGCATTAATGGGTATAGCATTAATAGATTGAAATGCCTGTTCAAATCTAACCCAAACCCATTACAAATATTTAAAATACACTATGTACATTGCTTTGTGAAAAATGTGATTATATCCATGTGCAAGCAACACTGAACTCATCATTCTGGCCTATTACTGTGAAATGTACGTAGGATTGTCATTCCATTTTGTGTTCGTCATGGTTTGTCTGCCTATTGGGGGTTTGCCTTGTGACTGCTTGTGTGTCACGAGTCATTTTGCTATGGTGTGTTTATTGGTAGGGAATTGTTTCGCTTCGTGGCCGGAAGTGGGTGTTTAATTGTGCGGGATGACAGTGTAAGTATAATTAATAACGAAATAGATAAGCAATATCTGTGTATATTGTGAAGGATTTCTTCAGACGTACAAGAGAAAACTGTTTTGATTGAGTAGTGCTACAGATGTTCCAGGAATTTCAAACTAGGTTGACACTAAAGACAGTATGAACGTGACCTCAGAGGATCTGTAGACCGCCATTAGAGACCTATCTTTGAGAGCATTGACCTCCCCTCAGGAGGCATAATGTGTGGATGTGTACAGCGTGGACACTTGAGAGAGCAGAATGATTTCACCAGCAAGGTCAATCAAAACAAACAAAAGGAAAATAGGCACAGTCAAGGATTTCAGAGATGCAGATGGTCTTGGCACCTGAGATCTAATACTCCTCAATAGAAATGTCAACAGTAGCAGTGTAAATATTTGATGAGATTGAATAGGTGTGGAGGAGTTCTCAACGTAAAAGCAAACCGAAGGTTTATTACCATCTCGCTGATATAGATGACTGACTGAACTAGTCAGTAAACAAACAAAGAGAAATATAACCATATCATTATGGTGTTACAATCAGTTAAAACAAAACAAAATAATTCTGAACATTAAATGTGAACATTCAACACATTGGGCACCGAGAATAAGGTTCAGACTTCAGGGCCTGGGAAAGTGTGTCTTGAAGGATGAAAAGTGATGTCTGCTGAAGAAAATGCTTCGCATCCCTACTGGTACACTCTCTGAAGCAAGAGTAAGGTGTACTTTCTTGGAGACCATACAGACATTCCTGTCATCATTGTGAACACCAGGTGAAATGAAAATAAATCAGGGAAGACCAAATGAACATCCTCACCAAGAGAGACATAATTAATGGATGGAAGGTTACCACTGGTTCAAGAAGGAAATTCTTGGAAGAGAATTGGCAAGAATTTAAAACCAATCAAAGTGATGTCATCATGACTCAAGGATGAATGAAACATGGAGTAGTCCACAGAGACTGTCTGTTTACAAAGGCTCTAAATTACCGAGTCTGTTTAGAGCAAACAAGGTAGGCTGTCACAAAAATTAGTCCCGACTTTGGAATCGTAATAACTGCTGTATATTACTTTAAATGACTGTTTTCACAATACATGCAGTGCTCACAAAAAGTTATGAACCACCTGCCAAAGGAATGTATATTCTATCTTTTATCAATTCAAATGCAGTATTTTTATTACACGTGTGCATTTTTGACCCGTGCTTTTTTTGGTAGTGAGTTTTCTGAATGCAGTAGTGTTTTAATACAATGATTATTCTGTAATGTAATAATGTTATTAGAAAATATAAAATTTGTACTTTTTAGTTTTTTAAATTTATTTTTAAAATAATAATATCTGAAGTTTCTTCAAACAATTTTAAGAAAATTTATAATTTGTTTTGGTGACAACTACATTGACAACAAACAAGTTTTGTATGTTTGTGTTCGGCTGCTGCAGTTTAGCAGAGTAAGAATAATGTGGCTTGAAGGTTGAGCAGCGGTCAGGTGTTGTGGAGTTCAAATATTTGAATTTGTAATCTTGTCTCTTTACAACTGTAAAGAGAACAAATTTCCTTTAGACAATCTGTGTTCGACCATCTCGGAAGCTGCATATCATTGATTACTTAACTGATTATAACACAAGAGTTTATGTAAGTAAAGTCTTGAGCTACTGCAAATTCCATTACGTCTGCAATGTGAGATTGTATTTATTTGGATGTGGTCATTGGCTTTGAACTATTAGCTCTACATTCGAGCTTCACTTTAACAAGTTATATAAAAAGGATGTACGTGTTGTCGTACTCTGAAAAATTGTTTAATTTTGGTTTTAGTGTTTGACATACCATCTTGCAAGTGGTTTACCACTTTAAAAATTTATTTGTAAGATTACGATTTGTTTAGAAGTTGGTTGTGAGTTCCAAAATGCTTGAAATTTGCCCTATTTTTGTAGAATAACATTGGAAAAATGGACTGATTTGAAGCCAGAGAGTTACATTTTTAGTTCCACATCGGTTGAGATACCAATTTTTTTCATGTTTGGATCAGTTAAATTTTTTAAAGTTTTCCATTATTTCTATATATATAAAAATGAAAGCTGACTGACTGACTGACTGACTGACATATCAAACTGCAGCCCAAACCACTGGACCTAGAATCGTGAAATTTTTTGTGGGGGTTCCCCTCAGGTCGTAGGCGAACACTAAGAAGGGATTTTTCGAAATTCGACCTTTAAGGGGGTGAAAAGGGGTGAAATGTGTTTCCGAAGAAACGTTGATAGAGCTCGAACCAGACGGCCTATCATCGTGATTTTTACTTTAATAGGACACTCGTAAAAATGCATATTAGCCAATTTAATGATTTTTCGAAGTTCAACATTTAAAGGGGTGAAAAGACCTTAAACGTGTTTCCAATCAACTATCGATATCCATCGAACCATTCGGGATAGAGAGTTGATTTTCACTTCAAAATATTGCTTACGTAAATGCCCAAAAAGTAGTTTTAGGATTTTTTAAAATTTGACCCCCAGGCAGAAAAAAGGGGCAAACTGTGTTTTTTATGAATCGTCTATATCTTTGAAACACAATTGGCTATCGTTGTGATCTTAACTTTAATTTGTTACTTTTACAAATGTCTATGACAGGACTCAAAGACGTTTCGAAATTCTTTATATAAAGGGGTGAACATACGTGAAATGTGTTTTCGATTATCCTTCCATATCTATCGAATCAATCGAGATATCAAAGTGCTCTTTGCTTTTAAATTGGTGCTTTTGTAAATATCCAAAGTACCACTTAAAATATTTTTTTCCGAATTCAGCCCTAAAATGGTTAAAAAAGGGGCAGTATGTGTTTTCGACTCACATTCGATATATATCGATCCCATAGCTTTTTATATAGCGACGTGATTTTTGTTTAGGATTGATGCTTACCCAAATACCTAAAAAGTAATTAAAGGAATTTTCGAAATTCACCACCTAATGAAGTGAAAAGGGGTGAAAAGAGGTGAAAAGCGTTTACATTTAATTGTCGATATATCTTGAACCCAGCAGGCTAATGTGTTTTTCACGTCTACGAGATATCAATAAAGTATTCTAAAACGTGATTCAAGTGTTTTTGGAAATTTACTCTCTTAGGTGGTGAAAAGACCTTGAATGTGTTTTAGATAAATCCTCGATATCTATCGAACCCGTTGAGATATACAATTAATTTTTGCTTCAGGATGATGATTACAGAAATTATCGCAAAATGTTTTTCAGATTTTTCGAAATTCGATTTCTCAATACAGTGTAGGGGTGATATGTGTTTTTTAAGTGAATGATTGAATTTTATTCGACTGAACGGGCTAGCGATGTGATTTACACTTCAGTTGGATACTTATACAAATGTCTAAGATGTAAATTTAAAATATTTCGAAATTTGACACCCAAAAGGGTGAAAAAGCACAAAATTTGTTTTCCATCAACCTAACCAGTAGCGATATTGAGGTGTTGTTCACGTCAGAGTGATGCTTACGTAAATATTTAAAAATATATGTATGTAATTTTTTTCTTTATAAGAAACGTGATTATTAAGAATAAAACTATGTTGGTCAATATTCAAGGCAGGCAATCCGAAAAGCAGGAACGAACAGCGAGAAACAACCTATACAGGAGTTTCACTCTACAGTAACCTATAGAGACGTGGTGTTGTACAACCTCTATGAGCCCAGGACACAGATATTTATTTTTTTAAAATAAAATGTTATTTTCATGAATTATTTCGACGTTACGTGACGCAGTTGTTTGTTACTCAGGTCTAAATTCCGGGAGGTCCTGGCTTCGAATTCCGTTAAAAGCTGCGTGCGAACGTTCAATTCTGACACACAAAAACTACAAGGCAGATCGAAATAATGAAATTTACATGTAGTCTTTAAAAGGGGTAAAATTGCAGTTCACTTTCCACTTAGGTTCCTCTACAATATCAGCTGACATATCGTCGGTATACTGCCAAAAGTGATTAAGTCATAAATGCTATTTCGTTTAAAAACAGTATTAAATTGTAGATATTAACAAAAATGTGGCATGTTACTATACTGTGACACAACAGTACGAAACGACGACTAGACTTTAAACTTGGGCAATTGTTCGTGAACAACATGTACATATTCCTAGCATTTTTATAATTTTATCTCATTTTGACTTTGTAACTTTTGGCAGTAAACCGACAATATATCATCTCACTAATCTCAAGTTTGGGGCACCAAATACGTTTCCGCAAAACCTTTACCCACTGAAACTTTGTAATGGAAATAAAGTTAAAGTAAATATTTTGAAAATATATAAGTGAGGGCACCATTACCAATGGTTGTGCACGGGGTAAACATATGTTTTTCATTTGATTACCCTCTTACTTTAGGTGTCTGTAATTACCCCACAACCTCAAATAGGTAGGGCTATAAATAAAGCCCAGGCGAAGTCGCTGTTAGTGGCTGGGACAATCTCAAGACTGCTTTTCGCGTGGACAGCTATAGCTACTTATCCTGCTGCAGAATTAGTTCAACTAGCCGCTTGGACATTCTAACACTTGATGACTGAAGTACCAATCTTGTGTACAAAGAGGTTTTTCAATTAAAGTAAATATTATCAGTTATGAATAATACTCGCTAGCAAAGCAGCGGGGGACTGCTAGTCTTTACATAAAGACACAACAGTATTTAAAGGGAACCAATTCCCTGTCTTTGAAATTCATGGATACTAAAATTCATAGAAGAGGATGGATAACATACGAAAATGTTAAGCAGTTGAATGAACTGCTGGTTTATGTATGTCGTGGGACTTCATGCATAACACTTTGCAAGTTGGATCAGCGGCCAGCACAACACTTTGATGTGGTAATATTCTCCTCACGTGAGGGGAAAGGGGACAAGAGGATAGATAGCAGGCCTGTGGGGCCCATACTGACAATGCGCGCTGAGCCGTTCACTCGACATGTGTGTGTTTCTCTGGATTGTAGAACACTTACACAATTTGTGAAGGTAGAAATATGTCTAATCAGTTAGTAGTGTATTGTAAGCTTGTTAAATGTGATGTATAGAGGGTACAGCATAATTGTTATGTTGTTTCCTGTGCCAGTGTTCAGTGTGAGAATGATGATTGCTGCTCTGGTGAGGGCAGTGGCGCAACGTCTGGGACTATGTCCGAGCCAGGTAAAAATTGTGCTGGACCCGATCTGTGTGAACTAAGTAAAGTGACGCAAGGTTTGTCTTTGTATTGTTCCAGCGAGTAATTGTCGCCAAATAAGTAATTTTTTCTGGTGTGGTGGTAAACTTTAAATATAATTGAACCTTCAGTACCACACCGTTAAAAATTTAATCCTTAGCTTTAACATTTTTTGCTAGGCTTTATTGTTATGATAAACATGAAATGTTATTTTTAAATTTGATGTAGTAACACTATTCATACTTACCGAAGTATTTTGTACAAAGTTTATATCTTTACAGATATCTATTGTTTTAAATTATTTTTCTTCATAATTTTTTAATGTGTATATTTTTATTCTCATACATACATCTTAAGTTTCAGGTTTTCACAAATAGGAATACTGTACATGTATAAACAGACATAAGTGATAGGTAATTTTTTTGTGAAGATGAATTTATTCATTTGGAGACAAGCTAAGTGTGTCACTGAATCTTTGTTCTTTATAACAGTGAACAATTTTGTTTGATCATAGTACGGGCACAGTGTTGGCACCAGGTGAAATCTCTCTCATATACAGCTGTGATTCGCTACCACGGTAATGCTCCAAACCCCAAAAACAGCAACTTTATTTTTGTTTTAAGAAACGAAGGCATCTGCGAACTTCAACAGAAATGGTAACTAACAGGGCTATGCTAGAACTTGTGAGTGACAAAAAAATTTATATTTGAATCAGCCATTTGTGACAAAATTGTTTTGTAACAAAATTTTTTAAAGTTTTTCTGCCGTTGCAAAAGATCTTCCACGAAATTGGGGTTGGTTTTAATCTTAAGGGTTCATCTACCAAGCCCTACAGCTAGAGAGTTTAAATAGGGAATCTATCTTAAAATTAATTAATTCTCAATGGAACAATTTCAAATTAACTCTTCAAATCGTAAGTACTCTTCATGACATTTCTCAAGAACTATTGCAATTTATAGATTTTTTTAAAATTGGCTCAGAATGTTTTTTAAACATAAATTTTAATATTACATTTTAAATATAAAGTGTTGAAACTAAAAGTTCGCAAATTGTCTCGTGTCACAGTATACTTCCAGAACTTCCACATCATAAACTTTTTTTAAAAAATACAGTTATTATCTGCAAAATTTATCCATTGTCCATTGAGAAGTAATTTTTTCCAACATGGTTGCCCTATTTGATCTCTGTGGCGCCACACTTTGTAGGCAGAGCCCTTAATGTCACATGACTATCTTTGAAGGCATTTTGCAGCAAGTGTAATTCATCACTTATTCCTTAAAAATATGTAATGAACCAAAATTTAAAGTAATTTCATTTTATGACTAGTTTTATCCTGTGTTATAATAAGTGGAATTTTTTTTAAGTTATCTGAAAGCATTTAGTTAACTTTAATGCAATTTACTAAAGCTATCATTAATAGTTTAATTCTTAAATAAATTTTAATCAATACGTTATTTTATCAGTTTTTAAAAGTTGTTTTGTGTATTTCTCTAAATTAGTTTACGCCAATTAAAAATGATTGGTTGGGTATTTTGCTAACATTTGTATAACATGTTTATAGTTAATGTGTAATGCTACACTGCCATAAAATTTTCGGGTTTTAAATATCAATTTTCTTTGTCACTCAAATGTGTGTTAAACCTATTTAAACACAAGATTGTACCCTCGTTTTGATTTGTGTCATTGTGTTATGGTAAGTTTCTTCATTTTATTACATGTTTTTCAGGAGAGCATGAAAGATGATATGCCAAGGAGGTTGTGTCTAGTGTGCGGCGATGTCGCATCTGGTTTTCACTACGGAGTAGCTTCGTGTGAAGCGTGCAAGGCATTCTTCAAGAGGACCATTCAAGGTGAGGAACAGTTCATTAGTTGATTGTTTGAACTTTTATCTGTAGTTATTGTAATTCGGTAAGATTATTTATGGCAGCATGTTGACTACCTGGGGAATTGCTTTCAGGGAACATAGAGTATACTTGTCCGGCCTCCAACGATTGTGAGATCAACAAGCGGCGACGGAAGGCCTGCCAGGCATGTAGATTCCAGAAGTGCCTGAGGATGGGGATGTTGAAAGAAGGCGTGCGGCTTGACCGGGTGCGGGGCGGCAGGCAGAAATACAGGAGGAACCCTGAGCTGCAGAGCTTCCAGACACAGCCGGCAATGATGCACGTCAAACCAATCACGCCACTCGAAGGTAATGCCGTATTCTCATGTACTCCTGAGGAAGTCTATTCAGATTATGGTTATATTTAGTTTCATATGTCGTGATGACAGGTTGCAATATTATGTTGTCCCAGTAATCTTAGTATGAGACAAAAAAAAAAAAGAATAGAAAATGAGCCTAGTTTGGCTGTAGTGAACACATTTACTGTGTTCTTTTGTGTTATCATTGTTATGTGGTCTATTGTCTGTGGTGTCTTTAGTTGTACAGATTATTTGACTTGGCTTTCCACTTTTCTTTTTGAATGTTTATTTTATTTTTCTTGTTGACTAATTCCTTATGGGATCTTTCATGTTCTGTTGTTTTGGTTTATGGATGTAAGTAAAGGTTGTAGTTGAGTTTATGTGATGTAGATTTATAAGACCAGAGATGTTCAGAGGAATGTCATAATTGTTGAGGCTGGCATTAACGACGCCAACTTGAGACTGTTATTGTGTTGTGATTGACTGCCATAGCAAATATATCCTAACACTACGGCAAGTTCCGTCCATTGTCAGCAGTATGTGCTAGCCCACGTCTCGCTCTGTGTACCTTATTCTAACTTGTTTAGAAGGTGACGACAGTATAAATGCTCTCTTTGAAGAATAAGTATGTGCCGTGAAGTGATGTTTATTTCATTTGAATGCTATTATATCATCTTGCAAGACCTTGAAAGAAAAAAATTTATATATGCAGGAAGAAATTTTACATCACTAGGTGTACTGAACAGTAAAGTAACAAACTATAAAATGAAGTACACTGCAAGTATGAGTCGCTTCCTCCTCATCTTCGTAGTTAAATGATTGTCTTAAGAATCAAAATTACAGCAATTATGTAAGTCATCTATGATATTCTCCTAAATATCAACTGATTTCTACAGTGGTTTTTAGGATTTCACTTTTTTAATATATCTGATATATTACTGTTTAGAGTAACCTTTGCTGTAGTTGACATTGTTACCTGAGGTAAAGGTGTTGTTATATGCAGTAAATGAAAGCATAATACTTTAAGGAAATGTGATGAAATTAACAGAAATAATAATTTCAATAAAAATAATAATATACCATCTTCTTAAAACAGACTTAAAAATTAAAACGTAATTAATTTCTCCTAGGAAAATGCTTGTAAGATTTAAAACGAAAAACATGGGGCACATGCAGTATAGTAGGAAGGAGTGTTGAGAGTAGCCGTTATTGAGAAAACTCACATAACAGTTCATATTATTTACAGTGCAAAAAAAGTTGTTTGTGACTTAGGTGAACTATTTGTAGATGAATTAATTATTGCATGCACCCCACATTTTACATTTTAAATCTTACAAGTATTTTAATAAGGTTAATTTTGTTTGTACTTTTTATTCCATTTAAAAAATTTTTAAATAATTTTTTATTTAAATAATAATTTTGTGCTTTTTAGTCATATGTGTCTGAATTTTTGTGATCGGTTTTAAACAAGAGAAATTTATAACAAACAGACAAGAAAACAAGTTAACAAAAACGTATTTATAAATCTTACATGCAAGATAGTGCTAAATGCAGGAATACTGTATCAGGGTCGTACTGTACATGTGGGGAGAGCTCATTTATTTTTCTGCACAATGATACTACTTCTGTGGAGTTGCGAGATCATAACACAGATATACATAATTGTAAATTATAGTTTCAGAAGTGATGTGTTGCATTCTTGGTAAGTGTAGGTACAAACCCTTGCATCATATGATCTCATCACTGTTGGGTCACAGCAAAACCACTATTTGAACACAAACAATTTTAGTCACAGCCACACCGCAGTCAGCCATGTCTCTTCCCCAGAGGAAGCTGCTCTAAGCAGCAAAAAGTTATGATTTGCGCTTCCGCGATTATGTGTCGTCCTATATTTTTGTGTGTATCTGTCAAGTACCAAAGCATAAGATTTGGTTGAACATGAAATTTCACCTAGCCGACTTTCCAAATTCCAACATAAACAACAACACACGTTTAGAAAACCAAAACAAAGTAAACTATATAATTTTTTTTTATTATTGTTATTACCAATTCCTGCTGCAACAACATTACTTAGAGGGGAGGGCACCTAGTTCTTGATATGGATATCATACAAATTGACAAGCTATTACTTAGTTGAAGTCTAGTTCACTGGAAATATGCAGTTATTTATGTTTTTAAATTGCAGAAAAAATTTATGCACAGGTGCTGCCTGCTAAAGCAGCTGAAAATTGTTCAGAGCTTAGTCAGGTAAACATTATTGGAAAACTACTGAACATGCATGGTGATTCCTGCTTGGGAATTACATTCAGGCCCTCAACTATTCTCTGAATCTTATTTTCTTGTTATCAAAACTTAGAATTGGTGTTTTGCGATCTTCGTAGGCATGAATGTTCTGGTGTAGGATCAGTAAAATTGTATGATCAAGTACAGTACAACTTTCTCTTTATAATTTCACCAGGATCACCACTGATTGTCTCATAGCTTAGCACTATTGGCGAGAGTATTAATGCCAGTTTAGTGAGTTGCACTTAAGGTTACAGTGCATGCACCTGTATACCTTCAGTTCTTCTTGGCCTCGTAGAAGAACATGTCCAATTAGGTAACCACCTTAACCAGATACTTGTTAGCTACTCTTAAACTTTATATGGACAGTTGGCTGATATTGTGTGGTGAAACACGTTTAGTTGACAGGTATCCTGGAACAAAGAATGGCTGGTGTTCATGGCACCAGAATATGTTCTGTTCATGTTTATTCAGGTGGAATAACGTGGCACATATAGTGTTATTTGTTGTATGTAGCAACTTTTGTGGAAGTTTCTGGTTATGATATTAGTGGTTCTGCGATCGCTATGCTGCATCTCTGTGAGACGGAACAGTAACATAATGCAACAGCAGGGATATGGGAGTACTTTTGAGAAACCAGCTGCAATGTAATGACACATTTCCAGTGTTAAAAAATCAGCTGTGACTCTTTTGGCTACTAAACCTCGATTGTATTGGCGGGAGACTAATTTGCAAGTCATGTGATCTTGAGGTCCTGTATATTTTTAAAATTTGTGAATGGAAGTAAAGGAATGTTTTATATGCTCCATGTATGTATTCTGTTGTATGTTTTAAAAGTCAGACAAACATGGTAGCATCAGAAGATCTCTAACAGATGCCATAGTTATTATTTAAGTAATTAAATTTTCAGTGAAATTTTGTACTGCTGTGTGTGTGCACAGTTGTTTATTTGTAAAGTTTTGTTTGTTTTCAGATAACAAGGTGCTAGAAGCTCTGGCCCTGTGTGAACCAGAGATACTGGTTATGTCACAGGATTCTAGCGTTTCTGACCATGAGTACCGCACTGTGTGCTTGTTGAGTGACCTTTATGACCGTGAACTCGTAGGCATCATTGGCTGGGCGAAGCAGATACCAGGTGCATATTAGTAGCATAGTTTTAAACATGTTTAAACATTGTGTTCTCCGTAATCTTGTTGACCACAGTGAAATGTATTGTACAAAGTAGTTCGTTTGTGAGAGCGTTGTTTGTCTCACCCCAAGTGTTGCATTTTCCATTTGTAAATCATAACCATATTTTATTAAAAATATAACAAAAATGTTACTATAATGCTTAAAATTTGTACGGATGCCTTAGGTATTAGTCACAAATTTTTACATTTGCATTATTTGATGACTCTAAAATGACAAGAATATATTCATAATTTGAAAAAAATATGTGATTAATTGCATCATCATAATTGATCTGACGTTATGTATTTATGAGTTAATAGCAGTGTAATGTACTTTCCAAGAGCGCATATGACATAAATTTTAAATGTATTTTTGTAAACAACCAAACAATAAAAAAAATGCAACTGAGCTAGTGATGCCCCACCTAAAGCTTTTCTCGTTTCAAGTGTCAGATTATGTTTTCTAGTGTGGTAACTGAAAATACTTTTTAAACTGATATATTTTTTCCCCCCTCTCTCTCTTTCAATTCTATTTTTTAGAACAAGTGCTTTTGATCGTCATTCTGACAATCATCTGTAGTGACTCATTTTAATATTCTGTGTTAACAGAGTAATTCTCTGAAGCATCACAAGCTGGAGCAGTAAACACAGTGCAGACATTGTTAGAAGTTCAGTTAATGTAGTTATGTGTGTAGGCACAGTCTTATGTTTTTTATGTCTATATACTACGACAACAGCTTACAATATGGTGAGGAAAGGAAAGAACATCATCTTTGAATATTGACAACTGATATAGGTATTCCATCATGAAATTAGGAAGTTTGAAATGCAAATTCCTAATAGCATATTTAATGTCCCAAGGAGCATTATTGGAACAATCCTAGGAGGAAGGTAGGTTTGAATCAGTATCTGAGATAGGTTGGCCCGGGAACTCGTTGAATAGGAGGAATGGATAACTACTTACTGGGGAAAATACAAAATAACCATGAAGTTCACACCATTTACACTAGCAGCAGAAGTGTTATGTGAAATTACATCGCGAAACAGTTTACAGAATTTTGAAAAGGAGAGGTAGTTACAACTCGAGACTGCTTAAAAGAAGTGTATAATCAATTCGGTTTGTAAAATGAGAATACTGTTGTTTGTGAAAGATGACATTGACAAAGTTAATCACTGTTTAGTGACATAATTTTTTCAAGTGATATTCAACTCTGACACAATGAGCATAATAGAAAAAACATGGAACTGGTCAACTGAAATGTACCATTAACTTTTTAATGCAAGGGAGGTGTCATAATGATTTGGAGCTACAGTATATGTAACCATTAGGGCTAGGTGGAATGACATGAGTTGAGTAGATGTGTAACAAGAGAACTATGTGCACATTTTCAAAGATGATAAGTATTAAATTTCCTATAAATTGGATGTCTGAGATACCTGTGAGTTTCTATTGAATTAGGACATTTAATTTGATATATTGTTCTGCCTTTTCTATCTTCTATATAATTTTTTTTAAATTTTTTCTTTCTTTTTAATAGAAAAACCAGTGGTCCAGTTTGCTCTGTAGTCTAGCCTTGGGTATAATTTTTATTATTTTGATATTTATGTACTATGATCAAATTATGTTAATGATAGTGGATTTAAGCTTAACATAATTGTTTTGTAGGCAAAGATGTTATGTAAAGTTAGTTGGTTAGCCCGGGTAGAGTAAAATTTCAACTCAAATGCATTTACATATTGATCTGAATAAAGCTTGCTTATGTCGTAGAAATGAATCGAGAGAATTGCTTTCATGCATTCTATCATAATCTGGCTAATCTGTTGTGATGTAGTGAACCTGGTTATATGACAGAAATCCTAACTCACTCTTGCATGTTACCGTGTTTGAGGAAACTGTCTACAAAAAATTACCCTAGTATAATTGAAATAGTTGTAAAAGAAGTGATGGTTGAGGGATTAATGTACATATGTGCACAGAAAACAACATGAATAAAAGAATACTTCATGTTTCAAAATGCGTACAGAATTCTTTCATAACTTTTATTATAGCTTTAGTAAAATGGGGAAACATCATCAGGTGTCTAGTCACATCTTGAAAAAAGGCAAAAAATAGCTATTTATAAGGTTGTGACAAAAGAAATATGAATTTCTGTCAATCATGGGATATTTATGTTGCTAAGTAAATGTCAAAGATGTGGTTGTAAAGGTCTTGAAGTAATAATATTTAAGGAAAGTTGTGGACTGTGCATTCATTGTGACAGACGTGTAGTTTTTATACTTTTGATTGTTAGTTTAAATTAGTATGTTGTCTATAGGCTTCACGGAGCTGTCACTGAACGACCAGATGCGTCTACTGCAGAGCACGTGGGCGGAAATCCTGACCCTCACGTTGGCATTCCGATCCTTGTCGAGCAGCGGCAAGTTGAGGTTTGCTAGCGACTTCACTTTGGACGAGTCCCAGGCCAGGGACTGTGGTGCCTTGGAGTTGTACCAGCATGTGAGTTTTACCATTCTCTGCTAAATTTATTCTGACTGTACGATGTGGCCTTGATTTGATTATATGACTATGTTTCCTACGAACATGCCAGTAAAATTACTGTTCTCACGAGATCGAAAAAAAGTTTCTATCTTGAAATAATGTTTTTTGCTTAAAACTCGTGTTTGTCACTGACATAAAACAAGCCCATTTTTTTGAAAAGACATATTCTTTTAATTTAATATGCAGATATCTACCAAATAAAGTGATGCCTGTTAAGTATGTGTGTACTATGTGTATGTTTGTGCGAGTGTATGTACATACTACATACATATAAAGCAGACTGCATAAATAGTTAATATAGGGCTAGAATAACAGTATCTGTGAATTACATTTGAGAAACTGTACAGTCCAGGCTAAAAGACGTAAAAATACACTTTCCATCATATCTTTTTGTGGGAAAGATGTTTTTTTAAAAATACAGTTTAGATACTTATTTAAATATTGAAATTAGAGAAACACTAGTACTCACACGGCACCGTGGAGCTTTATAGTGACACGTAATAAAAGGACGACCCACATTTTGTGTGGAAGCTCGTTGCACAACATTTCGCTATAAAGGAGGCATCCTCTGCTGAGGAAGCCACCTTTTGTGGTGAATTGCGCTTCCGTGCAAAATGTGTGTTGTCCTTCTGTTATGTGTTAATATCAAGCCCCTCAGTACCATGTGAGTACTCGTGTTTCTCTAATTTGAATATTTAACTCTTTAAGTGCCAGCTTTCTTTGATGTACATATGTGAAAAATGCCATCATATCTATCAGAAATTTGCAATTATTTATTAAAAATTGAAATAACTTGATACCAATCAAAGTAATTAAGTTGGCAAAATTATACTGTAAATAAAGGTTCCCTTAATCCATTGCAGTTGTGTATGTATATATATATATATAAATTTTTTTTTTTTTAGAAAATTTTCTTTATGGAAAACCCTGTAAATTATATATAAAAAAAAATACAGTGGCAATATATTTGCCTTTGGCATTTTTCTCACAGTCAATGTATGCTGATATTTCGGCTCTTGGCACTAAAAAGGTTAATTAGTTTGTGTAGCGGCTTTTGTCTCTCCCTATACATCACAATTTAAGTACTGTATTATGTAGTGAAAATTTTAAAAAAAATACTGTCAAATTTCCTTGTATGGTAGGATTGCTCTAGAAACTTCACATTAAAAACTTTATGTTTAATACTTTTACATACATTTAAAATTACGCCATTGAGAAGTACAATTAATTAAAAATTTTTTAGCCAATTTAACTTGAGGGCAGCAATCTTCATGGCCCTTAACATACGTAATGTAAATTTTACTGTGTAAACTTTGACTGACTTGAATGTGTTGTGTTGTATTACAGTGTTGCCACATTGTGGAGAGGCTGGAAAGGCTTAGTGTCACAAAGGAGGAATACTATATTCTCAAAGCTCTAGTGTTGGCCAACTCTGATGTCAGAATGGATGAGTTCCTATCCGTAAAGAAGTTCAGAGACAACATTTTGTCTGCTCTCTCAGACTGTGTGGCAGCCATTAGGTAAACTGCTTACTAGAATTTTGTGTTTTCATAGTCTGGTGCTAAAATTTGTGCCAAGTTGTTCTTTGTGGTTTTGTTTCATGATTCATTTCCATATGTCCTTTGTCCGAGTCTGTTGCGACACATATGCTGTTTGTCAATAATGGGTCATCTGTTTAGCTACTAACTTCTATTACAGGTATATTTACCGAGCTCTTGAAGAACTGATAATGCATAATAATATATTTAAAAATGGAACAACAGAAAATGTAACTATAAATATTTTGCCTAAAGTGATTTCTAACCTTCCACAAAAGTTCAATGAAAGGGTAATTGTCAGTAAAAATTACTGCTGCTGTTAAATTATGCAATTTAAATACATGGGCTTACAAGAACATCCAACCTCATTAAAACATCTTGTAAAAATATGTGTTATTTATACGTACGGTAATATCACAGATACAAATGTACAATACTTTATCCAAAATCTTCAAAATCATAAACTTTTATAAATATATTTTATCTGGAATTAAATTAAATGTATTGTTAAACTATCTCAGATAAGGTTATTGGGATTTGCAAAGCACAGTATGTAAATAGATGCAATTTTTCAACTGTAAATTTATTACAAGTTCGTACACGCATAATTTAAAAATTTATAATGTGTAGCATATAATATTTTCAGCATATGCTGCACAGTCATTGTTGTCAGGCTGCATTTGAACTTCCAACATTTTTTCAGGAATAATATTTTCAATTAATTAACAAGCGCAATGAGATGATAACTTATACAGTCTTCTTAATTACTTCCTGTTTCAGCAAAATTTGTTTCATTCTAAGCACTCTTGAGTAAACAGTGAAAATATGTAAAGGCGGGAAAAGGCTGCTAGGCTACTAATTACTATAAAATGAAGATTAGGAGTGTGCAAGTACTTACAGAGCTGTACTGCACGTAGAGGAACATATAACACACTTAAGGACAACACACATTTTGCGCGGTCGCGACGTTTCGCTGGCTAAGCCAGCTTCATCGGGCGGTGAGCGATAGTACTTGTTGAAGGTTGTAACCAGTACACCTAGCAGCCAGAGGGCGAACTAGAGTGGCGGGAAATTTGAAAGTGAAAAGTAGATTATCTGATGTTTAGGCCTGGAGGTGGTCTGGATTTGGTGATATATTGGTGGGCCAGTTCCCAGCATCTCAGTTCTGCATTATTATTGCTATTAGAGGGGGGTAGTGCCCTCACCACTCTGGTGTTGAAACAGGAGTCGAAAGTGAGTTTGTGGGAAGCTGCATGGGCTCAACTGAGAGAATCTCTGCACTTGTTGACACCCACCTCCAGCCCTGGGTACAACAGCTCCCATCCTACATTAGGGACACGGACCATTTCCTAGAGAGGGTGAGAAGTCTGGACACTATCCCGCAAGATGCCTACCTTGTAACAATAGATGTACATAGTTTCTTTGTACACCAATATTCTGCACACATCTGGACTTTCTGCAATAGAACACTTCCTGAACCTGAGACCCCCCAATAGCAAACCTTTAACTGCATTCCTGGTAGAACTTGCCAGATTCACCTTGATAAGCAATAACTTCAGATTTCAAGATAAACATTACTTGCAGATTAAGGGGACAGCCATGGGCACCCACGTGGCACCCTCCTATGCCAAACTTTTCATGGGTAAGTTGGAACACAGATTTCTCAGCCATCAGAAAATACAGCCATATTTCTGGGGCAGGTTCATACATGATACATTCATGATCTGGAACTCCACCGAAGAACATCTCATTGCTTTCCTGGACAATCTAAACTGTCACAGTACCCTGAAATTCACTTGGAACTACTTTAAATCACAGGCAACATTTCTAGATGTAGAGCTCACCCTACAAAATGGCAAAATTGAAACCACTGTTGACATCAAACCGACCAAACATCTTCAGTACCTCCATTTCGACAGTTACCAACCTTTCTACTGCACAAAATCTCTTCCATACAGCCAAGCAACCAGAGCCAAAGGCATATGTTCAACTGTAAATGATCTTAACAGACAATGTGACCAGATAGCCAAGGCATTTATTGATAGAGGATACCCCAAACCCCTAGTGGACAAGCAGATCCAGCTAGCCATCTCAAACAGGAAATCCCAAATAAGAGACAACCAGGACATCCCTCTGATAGTGCCCTACCATGAAGGCCTCGACAAACTCAAGACCATCCTTAACTGTGGCCACAAAATACTCTCCTCCTCACCCTTGACCCATAACCTGCTCTCCAAACCCCCAAGACTGGTGTTCAGACGGCCCCCTAACCTCTGCAATAAACTGGTGCGCCCCATACTACCATCCAGCCCTGGGCCCAACACATTCAGCTCACCCAGAGGCTCTCACCCCTGCAATAACCCCAGATGCAGCATATGTGCAACCTTCCACATCCTTTCATAGCAGGCTTACCAACCATACATACCCAATCCAAGGCAACTACAACTGTGCAACCCAAAACCTGATATACCAACTGCAGTGCACTCAGTGTGATGCAGAGTACATTGGCCTCACCACAAACACACTAAGGCAGAGGATGAATGGTCACAGGGCCGATACCAACCAAGCCATAGCCGGTTCCAGTTCAAACATTCAGGACAAACCAGTGGCTGCCCATGCAGCTTCCCACAAACTCACTTTCGACTCCTGTTTCAACACCAGAGTGGTGAGGGCACTACCCCTCTCTAATAGCAATAATAATGCAGAACTGAGATGCTGGGAACTGGCCCACCAATATATCACCAAATCCAGATAACCTCCAGGCCTAAACATCAGATAATCTACTTTTCACTTTCAAACTTCCCACCACTCTAGTTCGCCCTCTGGCCGCTGGGTGTACTGGTTACAACCTTCATCAAGTCAGCCATAATGCAGTGTACTATCGCTCACCGCCTGATGAAGCTGGCTTAGCCAGCGAAACGTCGCGACCGTGCATCCACGCAAAATGTGTGTTGTCCTTAAGTGTGTTATTTGTTCCTCTACGTGCAGTACAGCTCTGTAAGTACTTGTACACTCCTATCTACATTTTATAGTACTGTAATTAGTAGCCTAGCAGCCTTTTCCCGCCTTTACATATTTTTACTGTATAGATTAAGAAATTGTATGGAAAATAATAAGATTTTGGATTGTCATTAAGGACACATACAATTAGGGATACTGGTTTTCAAAATTTTAATACAGTAACAGAGCAAGTCTTACAGCTCGCAGAAAATGAAGTAATCACTGTATTGAAAAAAATGAAAACTAGCAAAGTTACCTATCACCTTTGTTCGTATCAGATACAGTTTATATAGATTGTCAGATTGAATATTATTTCTCCACGTATGACTTACATGCATTTTCTTTCTGCACTGTACAATATGTTTGACCTGAAAAATTACACTCCGCCCTTCCTCAAAATCCCCCAATTCATCCCGAAGTGAACTGCAGACTATCAATTAACAAAAGGATTCAGATTTCCATTGGTTCTGCATAGTATCAGTCTAATGTACAATGCTAGGTAACCACGAGGTGATAAGTATCTGGAAATTTCTGCAGCTGTTTAACACTCTCTAAATGAAACAAGTTGTGCAAAACTTCAGTTCCTAAAAATAGTGTTTAAAGTTGAATAGCATTGAAAGATTTCTCTACCTTAGATGTGCAGAATTGATGTGGCACAGTGAGAGTGCCTTTTAAAATTTTAGTTTCAAGCTTTTGTATCAGCATGGCATATATTTTTGAAGTAAGTACTGGTTGTAAATTTGATCTCTTTTTGCCTTTGCAGTTACTAGCGCAATTTACTACAGTTTTTATTACATGTTATGTCTTAATTTAACTTTAAATTTAAACTACATTTGAAAAGTTATTATTTAGTTATTTTCGTGTCAACTTCTTTTGATACATTCTCCTGAAAGAATGAAATAAAATCATAAAGGGCAGAGATTACCTGTATTATTCTTTAAAACTGGACAGCATACGCCTGTTTCAAGTTTTTTAGATATTATTTATTTTGATCATACTGCTACTACATAGAATGACATTCTCAATATATTTGCGGATGTAATTTGATTCATGCAGTACAACCTTTAAATGCCATTTTTAATGCTGCAGTGACTGGTATCATCACTTGACTTTTTATATTATCTTTAGTTCAAAATTAATTTTTTAAGTAGCAATAAGCTTCTTGAACTGTAGTGCATTGTTGAATATTTATTATCAGTAATCGTTATTAGAGTACAAGTCTAAGAGACTGAAGGAAGTGATAATGTTGAACACATGTTCCAGAATTTATTCAATAAATATCGGCAATATTCTTACATTTAACACAGTGCAAATATATATAAGTACGTGTGTGGTGTGAGAGAGATTGATATGTAATGCTACTAACATTTTCAGTTGTGTACGTTATTTTAATTTTTATTGTTTGCATTAAGAAAATTTCTTTTTCTGAAAGTGGTGTTCTGGAGGTGATTGTCCTCTGACAAGCTGTTTTTCCATGGTGCAGGCTGAATAGTTCAGGCTACCACATGCACCACCTACTGCTGTGCCTACCAGCGATCCGTCAAGCAGACCAGGTGATACGTCGGTACTGGACAGACATTCATCGGGAGGGCAAAGTCCCCATGAATAAGCTGTTTGTCGAGATGCTGGAGGCATACTTCCGATAGCTGTGCTACTTCTCGCAGTGCTTCGTACGTGGCACGTGATTGGCGGGCCGTCCGGGGTCCTAGTTTCGGCACTGGCACAGACTTGCCAATAACTGTAAGGAATCTTGGCATTGTCTCACAGTCGAGGTGCATTTGCTGCTAACCTGGATGATACTCTGTGAATGGTAAAGTAGAAACGGGTTCAAATCAAAGAGCATCTTTAGCTTCCAGGTGGGAACATGCTGTGGAATATTACTGTTGCAGTTGACTTGATGTAGTTATGTTGCATGTGAAACTGCTTAGCAACTGCATAACAAAATACATTTTAGCAGGCCTAACTATAGAAAATTAAAACATGTTGAATTTCATGTTATAATGTATCTGATGTCAGTGTTGAAAAGGTCATCTTTGGTGTAGAGATAGTAAAAAAAATCTAGTGAAAGTTATTCATACACTTAAAATATACATGGCATTTACGGTATGTTATGTGGTGCTTTAATTAAGAAAATAATTTCAGTGCATTTCAATGTAGTTTTTTGGATTTACTTGAGTTTTGTTCCTAGACCATCATTTTGATGGTTGGATTTTGAAGCTGCATAGCTAACTAGTAATGGTTTTTATTGCTAAGTTATTTTCCAGTTAATTTGTTTACCTTTTTTTCAAAAGTATATGCAAAAATAATTTGGTTTGTTATTGCAGTGCAGGGAAGATACAGTGTACAGAGATTATGTTCACTAATACCATACATGGGGGTGATGACACAACTTGTGAGAGATACAGCCGCTGTGCCATACGCGAGCCACGCGTACTGCACGACGTTGCCAAATTTAATCACAATTTTAATTGCTTGCAGGGGCTTAACGGTTGAGTTCCGAACATGCGTTCCGTATCTCAAATTTCTCCCCTTCCCCACCCCCGTAGGGGGTTTTAGTTTGGTGCGGGATTTTTTTGTCATCCTGTATACAAGGGAAGGCAGATGTCACTCGACTTATGTTAGATGTTACGAGGTTGGTACATAGGTAGTTTCATGAAAGGAGACAAGTGAAGCACTTCAATTTCACAGATTGTGTTCAAGCATAGAGAGTTTACATTCACTTGACACAGAAATATGTTACAGCATCGTTTGCATTCGATTAACGAGGTCAGGTTTGAGTTTTGGCACTTTCTGATGCAGACATGAGTTACTACACTGAGATAGAAGATACAATGGCAACGACATAGGTTACAGCAAGGCGTATGCTGAGAAATATCACAATTTGACAGGTTACGTCGGGCCTGAATACAAACAAACTGGCTAAGGCACATCGGGCCTAGGTACAACAACTGGCTAAGACACATCAGGCCGTGAAATAATGGGACGAACACAAGGCCTGTGGCCGAAGTTATATAGTGATCACACTTGATCCCGGAGTAAGCTACAACATTTCCATGGCCTCTCTAAACAAATGGCTCTACTGGCTGATGACTGACTATATGGTACTACGGGCCAGTGAAATATGTGATAAAGCAATAGCATCTTGCTAGTTAACTGGAAGTGTACGGCAACACTTTACAATTGAATGTGTGGAGGCAAGAGAGACACCGACTGAGAAGTAGCTGCTTGAAGAGCATGCTCATTGACGTTCTCCATGCTTCAATGAGGCTAAGGCGCGGATGCACGGGCTTAGCGATCGTGCCGAGTCGGCCTGGCTAGGTAGCTGTGATGTGGAAGGAGGGTTTAGGTGTGTCTACCGGCCCACAACCCATAGGTAGAGGAGCGAGGGTTTAGGCGTGCCTGGTCGGCCCACAACTCCGGATCGGAAGGTAGGTGGTAAAGCCTGGAGGTGTAGATAGGAAGGTTTAGGTGTGCCTACCGGCCCATAACGCTTTGGAGTGAGAGGAAGGGGGAGTGCCAGGTCGACCCGACCCGAAGGCGAGCCTCTGACGACACTGCTAGCTAGGGTGAAATGCCCGTATTTTATACCTGCCAGATGGGCAGAAGTTCTGTTAGCAAAATGGCCGCTAAGCTGCTCGAGGCTGTCTGCTACTGCAAGGTGTGCCACACACACGGAAAATAGGTACTCACTCGTCGCATGAAAATACTTGTGCCACATAAACAAATATCCCAACTTACGTAAATAACACTCGTGTTGCCGTTAAAACACTATAATTAACACATACAAAAATGTATAATAATATTTAGACACATTTCAAATAGTAACAAGTAAATGCAATAGATATTTATGTGCGTATCTATCGTAATTGTTTATTACGACAATGGCGGGAAAGGCCGCTAAGCTACTAATTACAATTAAAACAGAAAGAATTGTGCACAAGTACTCCCAGGATGGTACTCGCAGATAGAAACACACACACATTGGACAAACACATTTCCCCGCGGACGCGCGGTCACAAGTTTCGCAGACTACATCTGCTTCATCAGGTGAGTGGAGGCACACAGATGTAGTCTGCGAAACTTGTGACCGCGCGTCCGCGGGGAAATGTGTTTGTCCAATGTGTGTGTGTTTCTATCTGCGAGTACCATCCTGGGAGTACTTGTGCACAATTCTTTCTGTTTTAATTGTAATTGTTTATTAGTGCACTTTACAGTGTGTGCACGGGATTGGTAACTCTGTTGAAGCACTTGGTCGTGTTTGTACATACACTTGTTTACAAGGTTAACAAAGCTTGCTGGTGGCAATTATACTTTGAAATGTGTACTAGATAACATTGAAACGTAAGTAAATGCTGTTTTATGAATAAAAGTGGTGATGTTGTACACTCTTACTTGCTAACATCTTGGACTAGTTTTAAAATAATCGGCAACAAGGTGATCGTTAATGTGCGGACGAAGGTTGGTACTTTAGGTTAAAATACGCAAGTGTTAAAAATCTGGGGGGGGGGGGTGGGGGCGAGCATTAATGTGATTTACAAATAGATGCACTGGGGGTGCGTCAGTGTACTTTCAGTTATTTAAAAACTAAACAATTAAATGTTAAATATAGATATAGGACTGTATCCTGTTAAATTGGATTAAAAGGTATTGAAATGGTTTATTTTGATGGTTAATAAGTGTGTTGTTATTTGAAAAACACAGAAACTATATTTTCAGTGAAATACATTAATTGTTTTGAACGGGAATAACATTAGGTTTTTAGAGGTTATTTTTGTGGAACACTTTAACTTTGTCAGTTATCACAAAGGTAAGGTCTTTGTATTGTGTAGGTTTTTAGAAGTACGTACGTTTCAAAATCAAGCCTAATTCCATTTTAAAGTTGAAAAATTATAACTACAGTTCATTATTTTTTCTTTTCCAAACAGCACAAAAGTAAATATCTTGAGTAATACAATGTTCTTTTTATGCAAAGTAATATCATTTAATTATTTTATAATTTTACTATTTCATTGTATTTACATAAAAATTTCAACCAGCTCATAACTACAAAAGATGATATAGTCAGAAGAAAAATATTAAGCAGAAAATATTATGTTAAGAAGTAAATAAAATACAGGCATCCCCCGGGTTACGTAACATGCGACCTACGTAAATTCAAAGATACGTAAAATTTTTCGATACCTAAAAAAAATCTCTTAACTGATACATTACTCTAAGTTTCCCTAACTTCACAACGACACCATTCCATAGCTATTACGAGCCATGCAAATATCTCTCGCGCTGAAGAGTATTTGAGATCACGTGTCTGCACATCTGCATCTATCTGCATATGGGGTGGTCCAGGTATGCACAGGACCTCCCATTAGGTTTGACAGGTGTCAACACAAATCTTATTACCAACTCCTTTAAAAGTGGTGGAGAATTCCTCAAACTGTCTTTTCACAAGCACGTGAACAATAAGAACACTAAAGTATCTATAGGTAATCACCGCAAACATGCATACACAGTGACACGCACAGAGAACGTAAGAAATGGAAATACGCAAAGTATAAAACTGTACACTGTTTTCTTCAGTTCATGGAATTTGCACATATGCACTACAGCACCCAGCTAGTTGGCTACTTATGTGTGTTATAGTTTTTAGGTTTTGTAATTACTAAATTCATTACTCAAAAAATTATCTTCAAGAAACATTAATATTTCTACCAGTGTTATATTCAATGTCCAGGTACCAAAAAACTTCTGAAATATTGCCATTTCCACCTTGAAATTCAAAATTTTCCCGGGTGAGGACCCCCGGACCCCCTGTCATATTGGGGAGTGAAGGCTAAGACCACCCATTAGCTAATCTCTAGTTACACCTATGTCTGTCTGTCCACGGCACTAACATAGCCTCGCCTTTGTGTGTGATCTTGAGTGTACAGTGGCAGATGCTGCAATAGCACTTGTTATCTTGTTCTGTACGGAAGTCACAGGCTATATGTTATCGAAATATAAAAACGAAAGTTCGGGGAAAGCTGTAAAGAAAAATGGCTGCAATAACTCTAGAAGACAAACTAAAAATTATAAAAATGTAGCGAATTTGTTCTTACGTGACTAATTACACAAATGTTTCTACAATAAATCCATGTACGTCAGAGTTAAAACGGATTCACGTGTAGGTAGGTTTTTATTTTTTGTGAACTGTAAGTTAGTTATCAGTTGCACGAGTTTATATATATATATTTTTTTAATTTCATGCAACAAATTTGTATTTACGTGATTAGTAAATACAAGGTATTTTAACGTCAAAACTAATGGCTTTACATTATCCAAACGTATTCTTTACACTAGTGTTAACGTCAAGGGTGAAATTATTCCTGTTTCTTTAGAAGTATGTAGCATTTAAGGGGAATGGTGCACGGAAATCTCGTATGTATTTTCTGTATATATATTTGTTATGTTTATTTTAAAAATAACAATGTAAGAGGGCACACTATATTCTTATTAAGGAATCCGCCGTCAACTCTAACAAGTCTCGTCAAACGAACTTATAACGAAGGAAAATATGTCACTTCGGTGCACCTCCACTATAAGTTCAATACAAATCCAACTTACGTAAAATTACAATTTTTGTAAGCGGCGTAAGAACATAACCTTTACGTAAATCGGAGGATGCCTGTACTGTACATAGTAACTCTAACCTACCTCGTCATATTTATAGCACTTCTGCTCTCACAGATGTACTCTAAAGTGGGTTAGTAAAATTCCAGGGTGACATTATCACACACCTATTACAAAAAATTGTACGGCATTCTTAAGTAATTTTACTTAAGGTTATTATATAAAAGCTCAATTTCACCTGTACCTATCATGGTTAGTTGGCACTTCTTTGGTAGCAGCGTTCTGTAGAAATTTAACGAATTAATGGTGTCAATAAGGTTACTAACTGTTGGAGCGAGTTTCAAGGCCTTTTTTTATTAGGCCGTAATTCCTACACTGGATGGTATTTACAGTGTCTGGGGAAATAAGCATAAAAATTTGAGAGTAATTTTAAATGAACTCTGCAGTATCAAACTTCATCAAAGACTATGATGCCTTGTGCATAAAATATGAACAACATAATAGGTGAGTAGTGATATGCTAACCTGGGCTGACCAGTGCTTAAAATTTCTGATAAATGGTTTGTAAAATCTTTGTCATCCAGGTCCTTTAAAGAAATACAAGTGATTTCTGATTAAGAAGGTAGTTCACCCAAAAAATCTTAGTTGTTTTAGTAATTTTTATGTTTTCATGAGAATTGGTTTGTTTCGTAGACATACAATGTGACAATTTTTTATTGAAATGAAAATTTTTTTTAACTTCCATAGTTTTTTTTATAATGTCATTAAAAACGTTAACAGTAGATACGAAAACCCACTGACTTACCAAAATTAAATAATTGACACCTCAGAACAGTATCACAGGCTACACTAAGGCATACTAAAAACAGCGCTGAAATAATTTTTTTAAAAGTAATTACAAAATTTGAAATACAAATTTGCCAATTTTCTGATATTTTTTAAAATACAAAAACTAATTCAATGTAGTTCTTATACATGGCTTGATGTAGCATACAAAAAACAATGGATACTAAAAAAACTTATATTAGAATGAGAAATAGTCACAATGTACGTTGACAAAACAAACCATGTCTCACACAAATATAAAAATATCAAAAATATTGAACATTTTTGGTCAACTGCCCCTTAACAACAAAATATAGAATAAAACTACATACTAGTAGCACCACATTTCTACATGTACTGGTAGATCATAGATAAAAAGATGGAAATAAAAATTGTACAAAACTTTGTTTGCATTTTGCATTTAATAAAGACTTAATTAGGAAGCAGTAAAAAAGTAGATTCTAACCTTTCACAACACTGACAGTCAGAATATATTATTTAATAAGCCTTTTTGTTGTTAGCATATTTAAGGACTGTAGAGTTTTCTATGTGCAGGATAATGCAAATTGCATCTTAATTGTAATTCTTCTTTTCATTTGAACCCAGATCATAACAGGTACCTACTCGTAAGTGACGTAAGAAGATGATATAACTGTTTGTTGTACTGTAGACAGGCTGAAGAATACGCACATTATGTAAAACTTCTATTGCAGCTCTGATATTGTTTATGTTCACAAAAAGTCAGTACTATTTCCATCCTGAAAATTATGTCCTTGTAGGCTGGTATGCTCTGCTGCCCACATTTATAGTTAATACACGAGTCTTGGTTCCAGGATCAAGCATCAGTATTGAAAATTAAGCTTATTTTAGCAGTGCCATTAAATAAGAAACTCTCAGAGTAATCACACAACTGTATGCTAATTTGAACACATACTGTGTCCCCTGTTAATACTCAGTGAAGCCTATTTAATACAAACCAGAAGGGACCTATATTTTTGCAATTTGTAATACAAATGATCAGGTGTTTGCAAAACTTAGTACTGTATGTACGCATCTCAAAGTTATTTATCCTCAAAATTCAAATTTTCTTCTCACCGTAATGACTTCATTGAACCTTTGGAGGTGACATTGAATTGATTTACTTAAGTATAAAGAAATTTAAAATTAACTTTTAATTGATCTTGTTTGAAAGGAAAGAAAACATCTTTTTACTAAAAACAACTTTGTATTAATAGGGTTTCACTGTATTTTGAAAGGATTTAAACCTTTTTATAACAGTTGCATCAATTTCTAACTAACGAATAAACGTTGTTCACCTACTCAGTTCATGAAGTAAATGTTTGTGATGGTGTTTGAAAGTTCAAAATACATTGTACTTTTGGAAAGCAGTTTACATATATTAAAAATATTTGCTATGCTGTACGCATAAGACTCTTCCTCTGGTTGACGTGTTCGGACATACAGTATTGACTGTCGAGTCACAGACTTCCTCCGCCTTGGTAAACTTCTGCTGCCAGCAGCCGGGTTTCAGATCTCGAGTACGAAACAGACTCTGAATGCTAACATACAGCAATTCTTAGTATAACATGTGATTATGTTCTCTTTAGTATTGTCAAAGAAAATTAAATACGGATGAGCTGGGCAGATGGAAGTGTCCAGGAACTATTGTGACATTAAAGACTGATCGAGGCAAATGTTTCGTTTGAAAGATAGAACATGCAAATTGGTGGCAAAGATCGAAACATAACACCTCCATTGTTTCTAGAATAAAGAAATAATAATTTCTGTTTCTAAGACTGTTAAGTTGTACATATTTATAATGGTTGTCTGAAAGTTTTGTTTCTATATTATTAGTCTATTATTGTTCTTATTATTATCTTAAAAATAAATGTGATAGTTGAATATATGTATTGAAATAATTTCAGTCATCTTGGTGCATTAACAGTTATGTGCTCGGTTTATATTGAGTAATACGTACATCTTAAAATAATTAATAAGTTGCACAAATTCTTGTTTTGATGCATTAGTTCTCTGATATTGTATTTGTAATACATTTTTAAGAGTATTCTTAAATTGACTGTATTTTTGGAAGTGGTCTTATCAGTGAGTGAACATTTACATTCACTTTTCTATCAGAAGTACGTATGTATATGTATATTAAGATCAATATTGTACCATATTTAATTTTGGACATCCTGTTTTCTAGTATTGGGCAAAATTAGGTGTTCTGCTTCGTCCTGTAGAAAAAGTAGTTAAAATAAACAATAATTTAATAACTTTCATATGGTGAATGTTCCACCATCATATGGTCTGTATAGTGTAAGTTTGCCTAGTTTTGAAATTTTTATCCTGAGAAGAGCATCTTAAACAAATTAGCAAAGAACCTGTTTTTCCTGGAAGTAAGGATGGTTTTAAGGCCAACACTGGAGTGTCCATACAATTTTTTCAGAAGAGAAACATCAAAATCAGGCAAACTTATATTGTGCAGACTTTTTTATAGTACTGAATGGTTAAACATGGACGTTAGCACATTTAGTAATCAGGAATGTTTTAAGGTTGTTAAATTTCTCATTAAAATCGTCACATTAGCGATGTTATTTGTAATAATTTTATGTGACAAATACACATTCGTTAACACCCCAGATGCCCGACAGAATGTGTCAAGTTGGTGTTTGTGTTATTAATTTATTAAATGTAGGTTACACTGGTTTAATAGATTGGTAATAGGCTGCATACTTCAACCTAAATGCAGCTTTCATATTTATATTTGTCGTGTTTTGAGTTTTGGTTTAATGCTTATACAAATACGTAAGTATTTTTAGTGGACAGTTTGTGCAGTGTAGTAATTTTGGAATATTGAAAAAATTCTTTGTTTTTTCTAACATTGTCAGTAATGCATTTATCATCTTATTATTAGTTAGCATTATTGTGAAATTTTGATTAAGTAATTTATGTTATCTAGAATGCCACTTCGTACAGTACTAACAAAATTTTCTACAGGATTTTTATTAGCATAATCTGGCATATTTTGTAGACAGAGCATTACTTTTGTTTCATATCAAACATTCAGAATATAATGTGGTATCATAGTTCTAATAAAAGCAGACAAATTAAAAAAATTGTACATTGCCAACAATTAGAAAATCATATTTTAGGATATCCAATTAATAACATAAAAAAACCAAGGTAGTTAAGATCAAAGAAAAAACCAAGATAAGTAAACTCAAAGCTGTATTTGCCATACAATATAAAACTGTACAGCTTAATTAAATCAGTTTTAAGCTATGTCACTTATGAAGTACTCTATGAGGTACGGATGTTTAATAAAATTACTTTGTTAGTAATATGATGTTTTTGGAGACTGCAAGTAAAACTTCATATGACAGAATTTTGGCACTAAAATGTTAATTTAATGTAGCATTAGGGACATATGTCGCAAAGGCTGTTGGCATGAATTTAGTGAGAATTTGTATGAAGATGTGCACTTGTGAAGCAAAAAAATTTAAGGGAAACATAAGGGACATTATTTGCATTTTTTATGTAGAAGATAATTCTGAACGTCATTTATGAAGTTAAGGCATTTGAAATAATTTATGACCGTTTATATAAAGACGAGATATTTATGTGTGGCCGCAACAGACTCTACACACATACTGTACTGATATTTGATGGCAGTGAAAACAAGACACTTGTCAATCGGTAAAACAGTATTGCCAGCATCAACTTGGAGTTACAATGAAATTTTTCGAAAACATCGATTTTTCATTGTATGTTGACAATCATCAATCCAAAATCATCAGAGGGATATTTTTTTCAAGGTTTATTCCTGATTTAACCTAGGTTAATTGCTGTGAGTTTGTTAGTATTGGAAATGATGTCAGCCATTTGCACCTTTCTCGCAATGGTTACAAGTAAGACGTGAAACTGTCCAATATTCTGCAGTACTCTGTTATTATATTACCAAGGCTGGCATACTGTACATTCACAAGGTGCACAGATGTGGCGATGTTTATTGCTGTGAATTTTTATACTACATAAAAGTCATTTTCTGAGTTAGTGCTTTACTCTGTGCGAGAATAGCAGTTACGGTATAGATAACAATCATAGGCTTGTCATGCAAGGTATGGTGAAACAGTTTTATTTTCTGGCTTCCCAACGATTGTGGAATAATTTAGAATTTTTAATTTATATCTTATGATCATCTCTTCCAAGTAGAAGTCTTAGCAAGTTTGCTTGTTAAACTTTAAGGGTTGCTTTTTGGATTTCTTTGGAGAAAATGGCTATGTTATATTTTGTAGTCTGTTTTTGCCCAATACTGGATTTACATTCACTAGAATATACAAATACTATGTTAATCATTAAAATTTTTATTGTGATGTTTAACTGAAAGAACCAAGATTGCAAGTACAAAGTAATTAATGCTTGTTGAAATGTACAATTTCCTAGCATGCCTTACGAAGAAGTCAAATGAAACGAACTATGGTGGCATGTATGTCATAATATCATTGGTCTGGTTGAAGCTGTATGGATGTAAGTTACAATTTGTATCATAAAAAATGTTTGCCTTGGATAAATAGTGGTGCAGAATATTTCGATCCACACTGTTGCATTTTGTGAATTTAGTTAAATCATTTAAAATTTTTCTTGCAAATTGGAGTTTTTAGTTTTTAATAATGTTTTTTGATGTAAATGTTCTGCTATGTGCAAGTGATGATACTGAATGTTTTCAAAGTGGTTCAAAATGTAAGAATTATGTGAAGTGATGTATACCATGAAAGACTGTTTTAAATTGTAGTTTTTATTTAGGTATTGTTTTCATTTTTCTTTTTGAAGGAATCCTATTTTTTTATTAATTTTTTTTAATGCTCTCAAAAATTTAGATAAATTTTTTATTGCAAGTACCAAATTTTTGAAAAGAATTGGAAAAAATAAACATCTGTTGTACATTTGAATGTTTTTACTGGGAGGTCATTGAAACGTCCATATTTATTGTACAATACATTGTGGATACATGATTCGAACCTAACTCTGTTTTGTTTCTGGAATTCTTCTCATTACTTAGTCATGTCATGCAATGACATCCCATTAATCAGAACTTTGGGACAGAAGCCTGTTCAGATAGTTAGGTTTTCAGATTAACAGTTATCCTTCTTGCAAGTAGAAAATTGAAAGTTTTTTTTGTAACATGTAACAGGCTGATAAATGTGTACATATGAGCACATGTCACAGAGTTAAGGTTACCAGACGCCCATGAAGTCCTGGCCATGTCCTGTACAGTATTTCAACCCTTTGTACAGGAGTCCGGGAGGAATGTTAAATTGATCATAAATGTCCTATGTTTTACAGTTCGAAGTGCAGTGTTACTTTCTAACTTGGCCACTGTTCACTACAAAAACGTTTTGATCGATTCACCAAAGTCTGTACTAAATAAAGCATTATTCACTCAATAATATTGATTGTATGTAGGCCTATCTAAGTATTTGTGATTTGTTTGTTCTGGTGGAAATTAAGTTGCACTGTTCTTTGACATTTGCAAGACTTTGCAAAACTGTTAGAAATATTGTTGATGAAAAGATGCAAATGTTTTGGAATTACATTGTAAGTCCAGCAATATGACCTGTGGACGAGTACAGATTGAGAAGTGGAAACTGGCAGCTGACATATTCTATGTGTATTCATTTCGTCTTTACATAAGCAAAATATTTGGAAGTTCATTCGTCTTCACAAAATACATAGCTAAATGATGCAAGATTGTGCCGGTAATGCAGATGGCAGGGTATAATTTTACTCGAATATAGTTTTAAGCATTTAATTTGTTCTATATTTTATTGTTATACATCTATGAACAAGAAATTTTAAAATAAATCAGTTCACTACTTATATAGTAAACATAATGGTTAAATATCACCAAATATGAATAAATTTCAAACACTTCTGATAAAAATATAAATGACTATCCAGTGTTTTTTGCTGATAAATGAATATGTGTAATGTAAAGTGATACAATATACATGAATGTTTATTGCTCGGCATCTCTAAACACTCATTTTACCTACAATTTAGTATTTCTTACATTAGTATGCAACGTCCTACATTTTGTATTACTGTATGTGTCTCCTACATTTCATTAAAAGCATCTGGTAACCCTTCACAGTGTGATCATCCATCACATCTACATAATTACTCCAAAAGACATATGAGTAGCCCAAAAAGTTTTTGTAAGTACTGTACTGTTGACAGTACTCATGGCCTGTATTTTCTGTACACAGTACTGCTTTGTTTCTATAATGTGTTATAACAGTGCTGATTCTTCCTTGCTTATACACACACACATGCACACGCACGTGTGCGCAATTACCCAGCAATTCAGGTCACCAAAGTTTGGATTAGTGGGACTTCACTGTAATGTATCGGAGATGCATGTCCTTTAGATACTGCAAAAATAATTTGTGAAATTTGACTGGTTCATGTACCAAGTAGATAAGAGTATTTTCAGAGATTTTCATTACGTATATTTTTGTGTGGATTTCTGGTGGGCTTTATCTAAGGTTAGGTGTAAAGAAGAATTCACTTTTAAGACTCTTATTAATTTGAATCCTACAATTTTTTAAACTTTGAAGTTGAAAACTATAATTTTATTAGTTTTCTTTTAGCGGTGTGAAAATATTGCACAATGAATCCACATCGCCTTAAATTTTTGCATTAAATCAATAATTTGAAGATGAATTCTGAATAATCAGTAGCAGTATTAAAATTTGTTTTGTATTGTGCTCTTTTTTAAGACATCCGTTGTAATAAAAAATGCCAGAAATTTGAAATTCAAGAAGCTCGAGGCATCACTTCCCCCAAAAATAGCACAGTTTTCAAACATGAAATTAAATTTGAGTGTTCAGCTACAAAACAGTCTTTATCAATTTAGTATCATTGCTATTCAATTTTCAATTTAAATTGTTGAGAAATAAGTGTTGCAGCTTCAACACAGTATCTTATGTACTGTTGTTTTCATTCTGAGGAATGAAAGTTGGTAATACATATCTTATATTTAGATGACTGTACAGCATCCAGAAAGACATGCACAGCAGAGTGAAGATTACATAGTCGCAATATGTCAAAGTGTCAAAAAGTATGGAATTCTTTACATGGCTCTTATTTACCTATTATAAAAGGTAATATTTGGTCGATTAAAAATAGGTAATCATGAACTGACTTTCAAACTGTTTTGGAGGCAGCGAGATTTTTTCTTATATTTTCCGGTGAACTAAATTTGATTTATTATTATTATTTTTACCTGCTGTAGTGTCTTAAAATTTAGGAAGTGTATAACGTTAACTGTATTGTAACACCTGTCCAGTGTGAACAAATTTATTAATCTGGAAATTTAGAAAGTATGTATGTAATACTGTTACAAATGTAGTGATGTGCTTACACTATCTTGTTGATAAGAGTATATGTGAATGCACAAATTTACGTGTTACGTATCTTAAAAATTACATGGAAAGTTTCTGTGAGAGGTTTTTTTTATTCTGACTGTTAATTGAAATTTATTGTGCAGAAACCATTTTATTTAGTATTTATAAAGTTAATTTTTGATGGCTTATATGGCAGAAATAGTTACAGCAAGGAATTTCTCCAAGTTTATGGAGTGTTAATAATATCAGGAGCACTTATATAGGATAGTACAGGTTTGTGGAATACAGCTACTTTCATTTCGTAACTATTTGGGATGAATTTTTCTTAATAAGTACAAATGTGTCTTGCAAACTGCACTAGCTGACAAAAAAAAATTCCTCTTTTGTAGTTGCTATGCCATTGAAGTACAATGTGTTTAAACATTATCATAATAACCACAGAAATAGAAAGCTTACCTTGTTTTTAAGTTTTAATGGGTGCACGGTTTTAAATAGTACTAATATAAATCTAATTTTTTTTTTCTTCTTTCAGGGTTTTAAATTACATACATTAAAAGAGACATCGTGCATTTTAGTATAGTAGTATGTTACTTTTTCTTTTTACCAAAGATAGCCATAAAGCATTGTGTTTTTTTTGTTTTGTTTTTGTAGTGTTTGGACGTTTGTAGAATTTTATAAAAGTTTGACAATTTTGCAGTATTTTCAGTCATGTGTATTTAAAAAATACCTTCCACATCAATATTTTATTGTTTGTGCAAATATTTTGTGTATTTTTTAACAATAATGAAAAATTACAAAATTTTTACTATATTTCAGTAAGTAAATGAGTAACCCAAATCCATATGTGAACAAAAATGTATTAATTATTTCAACAAATATTTGGATTCTTATATAACGTACATTTATATGATTTGCATGTTAAAACTTTTTTTTTTCATGTATACCTACTTCAAAGAAAATAAATGAAACCATTATGTAACTGCTTGAAATTAAAAAAAAATTTGATTTTAAAATTTGCTAAATGTCCACTTAAAATTTCTGGGGATAAAAGTAAAGTTTTGCTGTAGTAACCAGTCTTCACTGTACTTTCATTACCAACGTTAAATCCAAATTTTATTATTTTTTATTTTCACTTCAGTTTCATGAAACTTCAAGAGACAATATTTTATTTTCACTTGTTCAGAGAAGAAAGTTATTTTTTAAATACTAGGGGAATATCTGACCAATATTTTTCTTCCCATTATATTTGGCATGACGATGAAGTATTACGCCTTACGTTGGTAGTAACGTAGGACATGGCATTTGGGAGGAACCTCCTGTGTGTCCAAGGCTACAGAGCAATATTATTCTGCGATAAAGGGCCAGTATTGTCTTCTTAATTGACAGTTAACATCTGAATGAAAATGCTATTTCATACTGATATAAGTTTTTATTCATTGTCTGTTGTATAGTAATTGCAGAAATAAATTTTATATTGCCAGTTATCTGTACATAAGCTCTAATGAAATTGATAGCTGCTTCTGTTAGCAATGGTATAAACTCGAAGGGAAAACAGGAAGCATTCTGTTTGTTTGTTTCAATCCTAGTTACTATGTAACAGCAAGAAAATTATTTAATGGGAAGAGTGTTGGTTTTATGTATCACTGTCTTTGCTGCGATTACTTGGAAGAATATAAGAAAAATACACAAACATTGACTGTTGTGCTGTATATTACTGTATATTGTTACAGAAAATAATATATAATGCACATGATGCCATCTGGCCATATATGCTAGTGAATGTAATGCGGTAAGGCTTGGGTAACACAGATTAAATATGTACATACAGTAAGTGGTAAACACTAGGTAGATGTTGCAGATTGACACTTTGTGGGACATTAGATGATGTCTGAGCTATGATACATTACATTTATTAATACTGTAGCTAAGTTACATATAAATTACAGTGAGAGCTGCAAAACTTCTAAAATTAACAGAGCACTCTTTTCCTCGCAAACTACCTAAGTGCCTTCACTGGCCGCTAAATGTTGAAATTTAGGTTCTTGCGCCTGGTAATTCGGAACACGTATTGAGAAAAAGCACACAAGGTAGAGAAAATTTTATTGGTTCCAGATGAACAAAGTTTTACAGAACTACTATTTGGTTAAAGCAAAGTTGAAGTCCTGTGTCAGCGGTACATTTCCGGGTCCTGTTGTGGTCAAATTTCTGCTGGGAAGATAACTTGAGATGCCTGGTGCTTGCACCGTTACACAATTTCCTGTCAAGATAGATTAAACAAATTACAAAATACATTGACCACTATTTGTTATGCCTACGACTCTACTCCTGTTTTAGACAAACTCTGAAAACACTGTTGTAATTACTTGTACATGCTTGTTAAGGTGGCGAAACAAAATTCTAAAGGTTGCCATAATGTACTGTAAGTTGTTTACATTATGCATTACGTATGTGCATACTGCCTGGAAGAGAAATATAACCATAAGAATAAGTAAACAAATGTAAAAAAAAATACTAACTTAGATGCTAATGAGTAGGTAGTGCCTACTCAATAAATTATACAGTCTTTCATAAGGTTGAGATTTTTTTCTCACATGAAACTTGAATAACAGCTGAAGTCAGGCAGGATTGGATCACAAGCTGTTTGTGCCCATGTGTTTCATTCAGTGGTCGTAACAGCGCTATAGACAATAAGTACTTTTCTTTTCTGCTAAATCTTTTTGTCATTGCAGTTAGTACCACAGCACTCAATGTGTGTTGCAGTGGCGTCACAATTCTGTATGTTTAGTTGCAGCGCTATAAAGCAAAACTTAAGAATTTGTGAAGATTATAATTATTACTTTAATTTAATATAATATATTTTTTCACCTACCCACAAAAGCTCTATTCTTTTGAAAGATTTTCACAAGCCACCATGGTTGTGTTGTTATTAGGTAGTCTAAATAAAAATTTTTAGTAGCATTTGACTCCAACAATTGACGCTTTTGACTAGAAGTTTATATGGAATGCACAGGATTATTATATGACAGTGGTTCTCAAGCATTTTTTAACTTCAGTAAACATTAACTATAAAGTATGAACTGTACTTCAGTATGTTAGTAATAATAAATAACTGCTTTGATTTGCACAAATATTCACTGTTTAGCATGTTTACCAATGACAACAAAATAGAACTGTGTGATTAGGAGAATGGTTTGGCTTATCTTGTCATAGGAAACCATCTTTCACGATACCAAAGTTTTGTAGGACAATTTGTATAGAGTTTGTATCACCACGCCAGTGTGTTTGGTTAAACTTTTAATATGAGCAACATTCAACATAAACATTTACTCTTCTAGTTGATTTATTTATATTCATATTTGCTTGGATTTCTTCTTTGTTTTCGGTGGTACAGGCCAAAGTGTTATAGTAAAGGATATGTTAAATGCATGGTGCTCTTTTATAACTTACAGATGGTAATTTCAAACATCCCTGTGTACATGTACCTTCTAAAATATTGTTTTATATATTTAGGACCTGTTTATTTCATACCTGTAGTAACGTGGATTAGTAATCTGAAGTCTCCTACTGCGAATCACAAAATATTGCACCAAAACTATATAGAAACAGCTAAACAAAGTTTTAAAATTGAGGCACGTGACTGTACATACAGTAGCAGCAGAATTGTTGTGGAAATACTCTTTGAGGGTGTTGGATACCTTCCAGCTCGTTATTTTATATTTTGTTGAATTTTGGTGTTTCACTAAATGTTATAAGGAGTACAATTTTCATACAGTACAACTTTTTTGTAATACTCTTTTGTGTAGTTAGCTACCAGAATCATCATTTTGACATAATTGTGTGGGTATTTTAATAATAAAAAAAAGTTAATATTGATGAAAATCTGTAGGATAAATTTCTGCTTCATTAGCTATTCGATGACATGTGTATGATACATCCACAAACAGTTCTTTTTTGCCTTTGTATAAATGACGAAACCTGTCTGCAGTGAACAAATGTGGCAAAATACCAGTGTGTTTAATTGAATTGAATTTTTGTTTTCTGAAATGCATGTTAGGTCTTGAAACTTTTAAAAGTAGTCTTTCAATGTCACCATAGTTTGTTCGATAAGTTGCTTTGTTTATTGTATAATGGCTACACAAAAACGTGAAAATTGTGACTTTGACAGCATATTGTACAAAAACTGTGCAACAAAAATAATTTATTTTATTCCGAAAATTGTACCTCTTTTGTCGTTTACTTATTGACCAGATTCCTACAAAAATATTAAATGATTAGCTGGAAGGTTTCCAATATCCTTAAAATAGCCTAAGTATTTTATTGGTGCATAAAGTAATGTCTCAGCTTGTCTACTACTGTGTCTACCTGGAAATTCATGTAAGTGGTAATGTAAGGGCGTTACATGTATGTACATATGTGAAGAACATTAGACCTCTAATATGTTCAGCTGTTCATGGTGTCTCATGGCTACATAATTGTTTTCTAAACTTCGCTAGTTATTCAAGGTCACCGAAAAACATTGTAAAGGTAAACAAACCACAGTCGTGTTACCCTTATTGGCCAATGTGATTTGTTGTCATGGGATAGGATTTTCTGTGACAAGATAGGCCAGAATTAATCATATTTGTTTGTATTTAAATTAATTGTTGTACCAGTATGCAGTTTTAATTTGTATGTACCAGTCATACACAAGTAAAACAGTGCAATTTTTGTGCAAATCAAAAATGTATTATTATTGTCATATTAGAGAGATTTGTAGCTTGTGTCTAGCTTACAAATGTTCTACCTTCTGTAGATAAAGGGCCGCAGTTGATGCAGTGGCTAAAGCACTTGCTTTCCACCAAGTCGATCTGGGTTCGATTCCAGGCAGGGTCGATTTCCGCATGTGGGAATTGTTCCGGACGATGCCGCTGGTTGGTGTATTTTCTCCGCGATCTTCTGTTTCCCTCACCCCTTCATTCCTACACTGCTTCATTCTTGCATGATGTTACCCCTTCCTAACGCTAAAGACCTAGATGTTAAGTGTGGACCAAAATCTCTTCATTCATTCTGTAGACTACCTGGTGCATTTAGTGTAAATGTCAACAAAAATATATATATTTTACACAAAACACACACAGTACCATACGTAACTCAAAAGGATGGTAGTTTTCAGAACCACAGTATAAATATGTTATATCATTACCTACATAAATGAGTGTTTATCATCACTGAGCATAAAATATCCAGTGGTAGAGAAAGTGAAAGTCTTATAATTGATAGTAAATAATACATATTTCATACATGCTATTATCCGTCAATCTCATATTATGTTAACTTTAGTGTAACTTGAAGATTAAAATGAGTTTACATTATTTGAAATGTTTTCTGCACATATACAAATTTCAGCTACTTGTGTCACCTTCAAACATTTAGTATAAAAAAAAATATTTTTTTGCATGATGCCTATGAAAGTGGAAAGAAATATGTTTTTTTACAAAAAAAAACTGAGGAGACATTACAGCATGCTGTTTTTCTCCAATAAATTGTACCACCGATTTAGTATTTGTATAAAGTTGAGTTTTTTTCCTTTGGACTGTAAGGAATTGGTATGTTGGAAAATTTGTATATTTTCTGCTTCAGATATAATTTTCTTAGTCATAAAATACCTCTTTATTATTTCAGATTTGTCAACTGTTGTTTTTATTCCTAATGCATAAGTCTAGTACCTGATAGAGGTTAGAGTAAGAAAATGTCAAAATTGAACTATATCAACAGTGAAAGTACTGATATCAAGTTAGTGGTTTAAGTGTTATTGAGGACATGCCATGATACTTGCTGGGGTGTAATAACACGGTTTTTGGAAAAAGTTTTGAGTATAGAATATTCTAAAATGTGATCGTAGAGTGAGTAAAGTAACATAATTTAGAATTTAAAGATGTCAACATTTTGCAGGGAGGAACACAAGGACTTCTGACAAAATATCTGCATTGTTTTCCTGCCACTTGTTGCTATCATGTGTTTTTGTTGTGCCTAAATGTAAAGTAGTACAGATGAAGTAGTAAAGAAACAAACATATATTGTAACATTACAAAGAATTTGTTTGTATCTTATTGTTAGAATAAAACTGTGTAGTCTATGAGTAAAAATATCTTAAAATGTTGCTTTACCTCATATATTTAACTGTTGCACTTCACAGCAGACAAATCAATGTATAGAATGACAAATAGAAGATAACATGACAGAAACAAATACTTTGGGTGAAAGATGATAGCTCATCTCACATGAAGTGATGTAACAGAAAAGTGATTTTTCATGTTTATTTTTGTATGTCAGCCATTTGTGTACGGTTTTGGTGTGCAATCTCCATGAGCATGGGAATCTGTTCTACAGTTTTTGTTGCAAATTGTGTATTGTGATTGGTGAATATTTGAATGGAATCAATAACTGATTATAGGACCAATTGAAAACTAAATAGTTTAAAAGTATGGATACATAGAAACAGATTCCCATAGCTGATGTTTTGTGTGTTAAAAGAATTATAGTTTTGTAGACAAAGATGACAAATATATTGGGCCAAATAAATGTAGATTCGAGTATTTATTTTGTACCCCTATAGTTTTAAAAACATAACATTTGGAAGTGAGTACTTCCATATCTCTGTTTGGAATGGTCATTTACATGCATTTATATGGTAATTAAGTAGTTAATCTTAATATTCCATTTGGTACTTAATGGGAAAAAATGACATTCCAATTAGTGCAGCAAAATGTTTGCTCTTATGTTGAATAATTTTACGTGCAAAATAGTTCAAATAAATAAAAATCGTATAACTACTTGCACACTCAAAATATATGTTTTAACAAGTTAATTTGGCACAAATATTCTGTCAAAAACAAGTTAGAACCATCACGAGGAGCAATATTTTTCCCTGCCATAAGACTTTGTTAATGAACAGTGTAAATGCCTATTGTCTTAGAGTTGATATAGGAACTGCAGCTTACAACACACATCCAGATCACTGGTGCAAAGGCTTTCTCTTATTTTGTAGGCGACTGTCATCGGTTACATATGCAACTTCTCAAGGGGGGTTGCCAGGTGGAGAAATGTTTACCAATATCCATCTTTGAGACAATAAGTTAATGTAGACTTGATTTATTGTTTAGTGGTACCAAGTAAACAAAATCGGTTCTGTGGTTCTATGTATTTCTAGCTGTGCTTTCCATTAACTCCAATTGTACTGAATCGTTCTTTAAATTAAAGATCAGTTAGAAGAATATTAAAATTGTTATAACTGAATCTACTCATATTTGGTGTGACATAGCATTTTTTATGTACCACCAGGTACTTTGAAAAATGTATTCAGGTGGTGATAATCATGATTTTACATAATCATACAGTTCATTGAAAGTTTGTTGCTTGTGTTATCAAATTGCTTTATTTCATGGCAAAATGGCTTAGTGAAAACTTATTATTCTTTCTGTTCCTAGTAATGTTTCTGTCTAACTCACCATATTATAATTTTATTTTATGAAGGAAAACTAAGTTGGCTGCAAAAAAGAACTAAACATCAGTAAGCAGACGTTTGGATCTAAAGACAAAGATGGAATACGTGTGTTTGTGATATTAATTTGTTTGCTTGCAAATTTGGAAGTAAAATTTTTTGTTTATTTTGGTAATTATAACTGGGAAAAAAGTAATGATTTGAAGTGATGTGTGCGAAAGATAGCTACATATACAAAAGTGTACCGCCTTTTCACCTATCTGGTACTTTTAAAACCTTTTCTTCTTAATTATAAATTCTTAATACTTTTTGTGCATGACAACACTATGAGCAGATAAACATCCTTTTATGTTCACATTACCTACTATTAAAATTTGTAATTGTGTTAATTCGCCTGCACAATTTTTGAACAATGTATGTGAAGTGTTTACAGGCATGCAAAAGCATTCATCTCCAAAAATTCACGTTTGCTTTTAATATATTGGTGTTACAAAATTATACAAAATTATCTTTTTGTAATAATGGGCAATCATACGGTTTGAGGTTTCTATAATGTGTGCACATAGTTTCTTTCCCAATGGACTTGATATAGACATGCAGTGACATCTCTCATCTTTGTAATACACTAGGGTTTCCTCCCTCAATATTTCCTGTGTCTACGAAACTCAATAGTTCCGCCCGTTTAATTTATTAAAGCGGCTCTTCGTACAATGTCTTGTCATGCTGATGGGCTGGTCAGGTGATGTTAGGTAAAGAATACTGTATTTTTTTGTGTTTGACATTTTGACAAAACCACTTAGTCATTACAGATGAGCGAAAGGTAGGCAACTGAAGGTGACTTTAGGAATGACCGGAGAGGGAATTCAAACCCACGTACTCCTGAATTAAAGTTAAAAATGTTACCATTTCACTATATCTCTTGGTGGAGTGGCAATGTAGGTAAGCTGACAAGTAGGCTATTAACTGTTCAGGTCTTCAGAGTGTGTAAGGATGAATGCTGTGGATATGGAGCAGTGCCAGGAATAAAGAACAATGGAAATGGGAGTTCCCGAGTAAACCTACAGACTTGACATTTTTTTCCTCACATAATCCCCACATGCAAACATTTCCATGCTGTCAGTCAAGTCTGACGCGTTAAGACGGGAGGTGATCAGTGTGGGAACTGCGCCACCACAGACCCTGCAGGCATCTCGGCAACAGAGTTTGTTGGCATATTACACGAGGCATAGTACTTGTTCTAACATTGCATTACTATTGTTTAAGACTGCATTATCATATGCTACAAGCATATATCTGGGTGTACACCTAACATTAAATTGCATTATTGAAATATAATTTTAGTTCATATCTAAAAACTGCAGCATTCGCCATAAAACAGAAGACACAATTTTTGTTATAAATGATTTGTAGCCAAGGTACCCACATAAAAAAAAAAAAACAAATAATAAATTTGCAGTACCAATTTTTTTTTTACAATGACTTGTATAGCACTTGCTTAGTTTTCATGGATGTAGGTTGCTATTGCAGGGAATTTTTTTGTTGTTGTTTTGTACTTCATATTTAAACAACCGATATTTGCTGTTCATTTTAGCAGTGTTCCTTGCAAAGAACATCTGGTTCCACTACACTTTCAAGTGTGGTTTCACCCCTTAAGAATAGACTTAGCCTTAGCTTATATGACATGTATATCTCTTCAATCTCTTTTTTTGTATGATGAACCATCTGCCGAAGTTTATGGATAGAGTTCAGTACCATCCTGTGAGTGTGCACACATACATGCACTCGTGTATGACACACACATGCGCAGACACACATACACACATACATATGTAATACATGGTATTTCATCCTTCTCAGGGAGCTACTTCAGAAAGATTCTTTTATTTGGGTGCCTATAAATAACTAAGTCAAGATATATCAAATTTAGTGGTTTTTTGGATAAATGGTTTGGACTGCTGAGTCTATCAATATCAGTCTGCTTTTCCTATATTTGTACTAGACTATGTTAGTGGGATAGGTTTTATTACAAAACAATGCATCATAAAATCCTATGTCTAAACAAAAAGTCTTCATATGACTCTGGGCTACAAGATACTACTTATTCCAGACTCTTAAAGCAAGCAGTTACTCACATTGTTTCTCCATAAAAGGATGTTCTTCAGTCTGAATGATTTGCGAGGCTGAAACTTAAAAAACTGATGCGTACTATAGGTATGCAAATAAGTGAAAATAATAATTTAAGTTATTTATTAAATATAAAATCTGTGAGTGACAAACGGAAGAGAATAGTGGCATAACCAGAAATCTTATAAGAGAAATGTTACATTAGAAGGTTTGAGATTATCTGAAACCAAATTCCTTAATCATTATGTTTTACATGGATAGTGAAAAAGAGCAACCAAATACTATATATTTGTAAACCTTTGTGACAACTGTATTTATTAATAGTGAAACCTCAGGTTACCAGGACTTAAAACTAAAGGTCTTAAGGGTGTTCAAGCATGGAAAAATCATAGTTTTATATTTGAATGAAACTGTTAGTTTTGTAGACGTTACTTAGTAGTACATTTTCCTCTTATAAAAATGTTTTAGCTTAGACAACATAATGAAACGAAACATTTCACACTGAAAGTAGATGTCATGGGCAAGGGCTTTAAATATAAAAACCCAATAAAAAATTTTTGTGGCATTTAAAAAAATTTCCAAAAAGTAGCAAAAAAAATTTCAAATTTCAGAAATTTTTTGAAAATACAAAACATTGTTCGGATGGGTTTTTATATATATTTAAAGCCCTAGCCCGGGACACGTACTTTTACTGTGGATTATTTCGTTTCAATATGTTATTTACTTTTTGGGGGGTGTATGCAAATTTTGACTTTGAAATGCCATTATGGGAAAACCGACTAAGCTAATTTTTTTTTATAAATGGAAGATGAACTCCCAAGTAACGTCTGCAAAACTATCACTGTTTCATGCAAATATAAAATTATACTTTTTCCCCACTTGAACATCCTTAAGACTGAACTTTAATAATTTGTAGGTCGTAAAGTTTACTACAAAAAGCTCTCTGCAACACCTTGTTTGTAATTCTTTATTGTAAGAAAGAACCCATCAATAGAGCCAGTGATTTTTGGTGAAAAGAATTTTGCAACAACTTGTTTCAATGCTTTACGTGCACACCTGCAATTCTGGTTTGTGGCTATTGGCATAATATAATATGGCAGAGGAGTGCCTCATTTGACTGCACCAACCAGAACAATGTTATGGCGACACCACACGTCCGTGATTTGCGGGTAGGACCCCGAGACGCCGAAAGTTAAAAACTTCCAATCACTGACCATGAAGCAGAGAAACAGATGTGCACTTAAGAACTTCAAACAAATTGTTGCAGAATTCTTTTCACCATAAATCACTGGCTCTGCCCATCACAAATCACCACAGGGAAAAGATTTTGGTGAGGCAGTTCCTTAGCATTGGTGAGGTGTGGCATGAATTGAGTATAGAACAGTGAAGGAATGCTAGGGTTGGATTCAATGGTGTTACCCCTTAGGAACGGAACCATAATTGCTATGTTAGGACGCGAGTGGCATGACCACTTTACCACCTTGTCTCCTGCAACTGCCGTCTTGGGTCATTAGTAAAACAACAGTTGTTACTCACCCACTCTCCAGCTAATGGCAACATCAGAATCAGAATTGTGGAACGTAAGGTAACTGGACTTTAGGTCTCGTCGACAGTGAGGTCTTTGGAGGCAGTGAGGAACACTTCAACTCAGTGATGGGAAAGGAGAGGAGTCAACTATGGCTGTTGTTAAGGAATTTCCCAGCATTCAACTGGAGTGATTCTGGGAAACCATGGAAAACTGAAATCAGGATGGCCAGAGCAAGAATTGAACCCAGTTCCTCCAAATGTGAGCCCAATGTGTTATACCTGTGCCACCACGCTCTGTTTGTGGAAATATGTTACTGAGTGTTATAAATGTTCATATACACAGTAAAGATAGTTAATTTATATTTATTTTTAAGTCTATTCTTGAATGGTATACTCTTTGTGTTACAAATTATGACAATTCTGAGGCTGTCGTTTGTATGCATTTTTCATGTCTGATGAAATGTCAGCAGGCATTACTATTTCTAAAATGAGCACGAGATGTCTATTTCATCGTATGTATAGGTAAGTTGCTGACGTCAATAATGTTAACAGAGGTGCCCAAAGTACAGTCAAAATTTACTACAGTTTTATTTCAGATTATGACAGTAGCGATGCTAAGGAGAGCCACCTCGGATCCACGTAACTCCGAGTGCCAATAATAGAGAGTAATGTATCAGTCTGTCTGTCGTTAATTTAATTTTTGCTGTGAGTGGGTATGTTGTCTGCACAGAGCATAATGTGTGTGTTCAGAATTTCTGTGTAGAGATGTTTGATACATTTAGGCACAGAAACAAAAGAGTGGTTAGGGGCAACGTAAATAAGCTAACCTGGTGACTCATCACTCCAATGAGCTTGGCGCTGAACTGTGACACTGCATTTCCATCGTCTTGCTGAAACTATAGAACTTATAATGATGTAATTTTATTGGTGGAGAATAAGTAACAAAGCTTATTGTGAGATATAGCTGTGCAAAAAGAATCTTATTAGCCCTGTTGAGTGGACTGGAAATGGTATTTGTAATGTGCATGATATTTTTGAGGTACATGACAAATCTATGAAGTGCATTTTCTTTGGTTAAGAAGTTACATTGATAACATGTTAAATAGTTTTTAACTCTATCCAGTGCTGTGTATAATGCAGTTTGGCAGGCCCTTAAGGTAAACTGATTTAAAAAAAAAAAAGAGGGAGTTATCAGTTCTGTTTTTTTTTACCTCAGAATTCTGTAATTTATAAATCGATTTGGAATATTTTTTTGTTGGAGAGGGGATATTTTCAAGGTGATTCCATTTTAATTTCATCTGGTGAGGGGTGACATGAGATTATTATGGAGCTGTACTGTAATGAAAGGGCGGGGGAAACTGCAGATCCTCGAGATAACCTGCTGACCAGCGACATCGTCTGGCACGATTCCCACATGCGAAAATCCGGGACCATCCTCGCCGGGAAAAATCTGATAGGAAATGTGAGATATTAGTAGGTTTATGACAATCCATCTAACTATGGTCAAGGATGTTCTGGACTGACTCAGACTGTGAAGGCACAACGGAACTCTTTAACCTCAAGCAGCACAAATGTGGAAGGTATGCACCGGAACTCTGTAAAAAATCAAGAAAAAATTTTTTTTAACAAAAACTGTTTCAAAAAATTTACTCTGAAAAAGTGTACTAAAAAGTAAAAAATAATTACGTTATTTTTAGATCACTGAGAATACAGTTAATTTATTAGTATAGTAATATACAATTATTGTTTTTGGAGTTCGTGCCAGCAAAACTTTACATAAATTTTTTGAAATTTCTTAAAATTGACAAAATATATGTAAAGTTATGTTAATTTGATAATTTAGCAATACCTAATTACAGCAATTTACAAATAAACTCAACTGTCTAATGTGATGCCTCAATTACAAATAAACTTAAATAAACCAATTTACAAAAATAAACAAAACAGGGACTTACAGTGACACATCGAAAATGTATCGTCAAATGAATACAGATGCCGTGTAAAACAAATTGAAGTACCTTAAGGCAATTATAAGCATCAAGAAACCACAATTGAATTCAGTTACAGAAAACATATAGCACAGAAGCCCATCTAAAATTTAGATATTGGACACAATTGTCAACAACGTCTGTCCTCGCATATCTGTTCGCATTTGAGGTCATTCAAGGTGCTCCCCTCCCAGCCCCGTAGTATACGCCCACCGCTGCGCCCTGTGCTGCTCAACGCCGCGCGGTCTGCTCTCTTCGTATCCATTAAGAAATGCTTAGTTGCAGTCAACGTTAAATTTCATTAAATAAGGTGTATACCTACCTACTTCGGTACACGTTTGTTAACATTGGCTGGCACCGACTCCAAAAATAACAATTTTATGTTAGGTGCTGTCCTAATAAATCAATTGTATTCTAAGTAGTCTAAAAATAATGTAATTGTTTTTTTTTTTTTTTTATTTTTAGTGCATTTATTTTCTAGAGTAGATTTTTTGAAGTATGTTTTTTTATTAGGAAAACCGTACAGTATTTGGTATAGTCTGTCCTACGAAAATGTTGTTAAAAGTGTAGCTGAGTGTCGCAAGATTGCGCAACACGACAGCTGAGTTCGAGGCCAGGAAATAGCACAGTGTAATGCCGGCCTGGGCCTTATTTAAGCATTTTAGTAAAATGGCGCAAGACTTTGCCTCCTTCTGTTCTGCCACTGTGCAACCTACAAATTACCGTCTGGACATCAGCAGTCGAAGCGGGATTTGTGGTGGCAGGGGTAGGGGGGTGCACCTGCCACCCCAATATTTGTGAGAGAAAGTAATTGCACTTGGAGGTTATAAATCTCCCTTTCGTTGTAGTAACATTCACAATAACTTGTACTGAAAAACATATTGCACCTTGAAATCCAAAAATTTTTCCGGGGGAGTACACCCGGATTCCCTTCCTTTTTATTTGTTGGATTGGTGTTTTTTATTGCCCCTTCAATTGAAAAGCTGAAATCCTGCCCGTGGTCACCACCTAATGCTTTTAAGGGGGCCGTCTTGCCAGGCCGCTGAACGGGCGTTACCAGATTGTTCGAAAACTGTTCAGCGTACTTAAAAAATGCCTTCTTAGGAATAGCACTCAAAGACAGTTACTCACGTGTATGCCTATTTCAGGTCATCCATTTATCTCTAAAGTTTATTTTTACGCTGCTGGAAAAAGACAAAAATTGATGCTTTAGATACGAAAATCTCTGCGCAGAGTCTTCTCAAAGGTATAAGGTATGTACACCTTTATCTTCAGTATTATGTCATAGAGTGATAGGGTCGTCACTGGCTGTCTCGTAGAGGCAAGTTGGCGAGACGACTTCACGCCAGTTCAGTGACTTGCGCCTAGACTAGGGTGAGGCGCGTTGCGTTAGGCGGGTGTTCTTTACCGCTTACACACTTCTAGACCACCGTAAGGGCGTGGTATACAGCAATTTTCAAAGTCATAACTTTATTTTTAATTTGTACCAGATATATTTTTCTTATTTTCAACATAAATAGTGACAAAATTTGACTCGCATAAATTTTTTTATATCCTATAGTTTTTGCGTAATGTCAAAATTTGCACGTTATGGTTTAATGTACGCTAAAAACAAATGACGTACCAAACTGAAAAAAAAGTCACAATGAATATCAATGTTGTAGGCTACAGATTGACATACATAAAATTAAATTTTGAAAAATTTTACTATTTAATTCAGCACATATAATTTCCATTCTTGTGCTGTATACTAATCCTGTTAGCGTATTGCATATATTCGTTGATCTGAGAGGAAACAGGCATTGATTAAAACCCTTGCTGCTCCCGCTAATTCTACGCCCATGTGTCAACCCATCAACACTCTTCATGCTTCTGTAAGTAACTGCACTATCACCAGATCGGCAGACTGCCCTCCTCAAAACAGATGACTTCGTCTGACCACAAATTTTCCTCCTTGAAACTCATATTGTACATCTGGATGTTCAGTACCCAGGTCTGTCATTTGCTGCAGATGTGTATGCGAATTTGGTGTAGTGATTGTGACCTGCAGCAGCAGTAGCAGCAAGATATGGCAGAATTCCTCTTGTAGAATTCTGATGCGTGGTACATTCACCTGTTCTCTTTACAACAATGAATTTCCTCAGAATAGATGCCGTGTACATTAATTTTAGCCACGGTTTTGCAGTCCTGCTATCAACTTGATTTATATAGTTTCTGTGTTCTCTGATATGTGTTCGAAAGCATTAGACGACAATACTTCTTCAAGTGAACAGGTCTCATTCAAACGGCTGTTGAAGATAACCTCAACTTCTTTTAAATCATCCAATTTTTAATGTTACTTGCCTCATCAATTTGTATACCATATATTTCCATTAGTCTGATTACATTGAATGAACAATCAACCATATTGTATTAATCAAAGTACCTTGATTTTCCTCCATATTTACATCACGACTTATAAAAATATTTTTTTTTTAACATTATAGCGCTACCAAATATTGCAGGAAAGCATACTCTCGAGTTGCCTCTTCATTTTTCACACTAACTCTTCAGCATATGTACTGAGTATCTACCTGCAACAATAGAACATAATAGTATAGGTGCCAGCGCCTGTTTCGTGTGCACTTTCATGTACCCGCAGTTTGACTTCAGAAACTTAAAGCAGATGATTTGGGTGCATAAAAATGACTGGTCGCGTGATCTGAATTTCTATTTCTTAGCCACCATACTGGATTCAATATGGCGAATCATGTTTTTCATTTATCGCTTCTATCTCAGTTGTTTATTAACAGATTTCCAATTTTTTTTAAGCAACGACAATACTTCTCTCTTTATTTTTATCCCGCAAGTAATATTGGCAACATCAATAGTTTAGCTAATAAAAAAAAAAGAAACTTTTGCGAATTTTGTTAAATTATTTCTTTAGTTTTTAATTTCTACAGCAAAATATCAATTTTTCCACAGAGTAATAAAAAATGTTAAATTTCAAGAACTTAAAATTGTTCATTTAAAACTGTAATAGCTTTACAATTGGCAGAGATATAAAATAAAATATAATACAATGTGTAATAAAACCTTCATAAAATACCAGTAAGAACCACACAGAATTGTTAAAATAATTGTTGATATAATGGCAATAAGGGAATCTTTATATATTTGGAAACAAGTCATATTTAAAATTCATTGACAACTTTAATATTTGAGAAATTTATCCAATTCACTGTTATATTGGATTGAACATGGAATTATGGACATTAGTTTTACAATTGCTTGTTACGTGTACAAAAAGTACATTTACCTATTTATATGTAGGCTCTTAACTGCAATGTATGTTTACATACAAGTATTTTATGCAGTTTTCGTAAAGATAATTGCTGAAACAACATTATTTGTTACAAAGTAACGTACAAAGTAAAGTACAATACCTTAAATCAACCATGATTATTTTATTTACAAATCCTTTCACATTCTTCTAATACTGATTATTACACATTTCTCCTGATCCACATTTACAGAGCAGGTAGCATGAACGGATATTTAGTCGACAGATGCAGGTACTTTTTCGAAAGCACTTCTTACAGTTACAGGGAGCTGTAAAGTCTGAAGGTGATAACAAATTATCCGTTACTTGAGGAATAAGTTTACCGTCTCTTTCAATGTAGCCATAGTCTAATGGATCAACATTGTCTACACCTGATAACGCATTCATCCGTCGTCGAGACTGAAAGTATGCTCTTTTGTTATGTAGCCTGAGTTAATAGTCAGCACTAAGGTTTCAAAGTCAATAATATTGATATTATGGTATTGGTAGAATCTGTGTTCGTTAGCTGTAGCGAAATGTAATCCAAGCATCCTCATTAAAAATTCCTCCGCATCAGCTTCCATTTTTCCATTGAGACTGCTTATACCAAAGTCTTGAAGGAGAATTGCTGCCAGTGGCGGATTTAAGGGGGGGGGGGGCGGAGGGGGCGACCGCCCCCCTAAGAACCTGATGTTTTTTTTTTTTGTGAATAAAATTGTTAAAATACATAAAGAAGAAACATTCCATTTGTACAAATAAATATTTGCAAATAATATTCAACCATGCACACGGACTCGCGAATGACTTAATATAGACAATCATATAATATGTACATTTTATGTGATCATAACTGCAAAATTCAATATTGTTACACAACTTTTTCCCTTCTTTCAAGCTCCGTTTTACGTAGGCGAAGGTCGTTCTTGCTCGAAAAGCGCTGTGTGCTGTGGGGATATATTTCCTGTTTTTATTTTGTGTAACGTCCCTTTCGACACTTTCTTAGTAGGAGGGCGAGTGGTCAGGTCGAAGCGGGGTTTTGGGGGGGGGGGGGAAGCGGCGGAGTGTCTTTACGCATAGTCAGTCACTAGTGTGCAGTGACTGAGTGATGGTTTCAAATATATTTGTTGTGAAGTGTTTTACGTTACGTTTTAATGTTGAATACTAACTAGGAAGATAGAGAAAATACCTGTTTACATATTTTTAGTGAACTGCAGAAATGTGAAGCAACAGGAGACGGCGATGCTGATACTGTGACACAGGTTCGATTTTATTAGGTTATTTATACCGTGAAAGCATTTTAAGGTCAGTCTAGCGTGAAAAATTCTAACATTTAATTTGTTCGAAATAGCGTTAATTTATTAGTTAGTGTTATAGTATTATGTTACCAGTGACTACATTTTCAACCCAATAACAATATTTTAGCGTGCATAGTTTTCCCATAACTACATGTCAAAATCAAAATTTCGATGTTACGGGAACATATCCCAGCGAAAACTTAATGAATAACAGTAGTTAAATAATTAACACAGAACTTTAATTAATGTCGCGGGTTTTATGCTTACTGCTATAAAAAGAAAGAAACAACAAATTTTTGCATTTAAAAAATCTAAAGTAAAGGATTTTTACTAGACTTTCAAAAATGTCTTAAAAATACACTATTTTTATTCTTGTGTCGATAAATTTGAGCGAATAGCCACTGGCTCGTGATATCTAATTTCAGAATAAACAGTTTAGTTCCAACAAGTCTGTTGGTTTTCGGGGTATATGTTCCCGTGACAAGAGGGTTTTGAACGATTGAAGAGATTTTGTATTTTGTGCTTGTGATGGATGACCTGATATGAGTATGCCCCGGGAAAAATCGTGGACCAGCAGAACAAAATTTATTGCAAAATTTACCAGGTCGCGCCTATCTTATGTGAGGTCTAGTAGGTTATGATTTCCAATGTGGTTTCTAAGAATTGCATCACAGAATGCAGTGCATCTGTAGCACGTAATAAACACTTCCAGTTTCTAGATTCAAAATGTTTTGTGCATTTTAGTTTGACATTCATTAAAATAAGAGTACGTTTTTCAAGAGCTAACGCACAAAAAAATTCGTATATGCAGAATCTTAAAATTGTACTAAGTTTGCGGCAACCTAAAGGTCTGTGGTGTAAAGTGTGTGGAGTAACAAGAAGTCGGGCAGTTCAGTTTAAACCAGATAGCAAGCTCTCACTGTCCTCCCGTGGCATGATTGCTATTATACAAGGTTTGTTGGTTTTGCACTTGATGATTATACGCCCGCTAGTCTCAGCAATATGTAGCTAAAATACGTCGAAGGTTACCACCGCGTCGTCAGTGGTCTGCCGCCCTAACTTGTGACGCTTTGCAATACTGCTAAATAACCGGTTCGAATACCGCAACTCGTAGGCGTCCCGACGCATAAATTGAAAACGCCCGGCGCTATCACCCAGGCCGTCGATCTCTTGAATCAACACCGTTTGTCTAATGGTGTCCGGTTCCTGAACTGTTGCCCTGCGGCGGCAACCCGGCCCTCCGTTATCTGCGTCTGAACGACGTCTTCCACGGCTCGAAAACATCTGTCCTAAAATCTGTCAACAACCTAGCCATGCTCTTGTTTGGCGCCAACCTCCCTGTAGCTTACCCTGCAGGCGTTGGTTCAGCTGGACCAATCAGGAGACGGCTTCCGAAAGATGGCCCCGCCCCTCAAGGACACTTTTAACTTCCTGCCACTGCCGCATTTATTAGATAACTTCATTCATCTGCACTTTGACAAATACCTTACGTGTATTTTCATTAATTCCTAAAATTTCACACATTGTAATTATTGTAACTATTTAACATTTGTATCTTAATCACAATAGGCTGGCTTTCCTCCCCTCTCGTCCGGCAGCTAGGGGGTTAAATGAGCGTTAGTGGGGGCGAGAAGGCCCAGACTCTTGCACCTGCTGTTTCCACAAAGGCAGATTATATACATTTCTGTTTTTCCTAAATGCAATTCTGTACATAGAGAATATCGACATCCTAACACGATGACGAGTCGAATGAATCGTCGCATGACACGTTTACTATTATATCTGTAATTTACGATAATCTATAATATAAAAATGAATCGCAAAATGTGTTGGTAAGCGCATAACTCAACAACGCCTGGAACAATTTGGCCAATTCTTTTTTTTAAATGTTCGTTGAAGTTCAAAGATGGTTTTTACGGCGAGAAAATTTCGAATAATTGCCGAAAAAAAACCTTAAAAAAAGTAGAGTCAATTTGAGCTTTATTGCTATTGTTGTTTAAACAATGTAGGTATGTTCCTGTGATCGAGGCCTTAAGCATTCACTCAGGTATTGTATAAAGTTTGGGGTGTGGGAGGGGTGGGGTTACGAGTTCGTATCCCGTGCAAGACTTTGCGATGGGAATTACATGACATCATACAAGCGTAT
>PNEQ01130132.1:17161-55973 GCA_003012365.1 Medauroidea extradentata | reverse complement strand
TCAAGTGTTAGAATGTCCAAGCGGCTAGTTGAACTAAATCTGTAGCAGGATAAGTAGCTATAGCTGTCCACGCGAAAAGTAGTCTGAAGTTTGTCCCTGCCACTAACAGCGACTTCGCGTGGGCCTTATTTAAAGCTCTGCTAATTTTACGTTGTGGGGTACTTACATATACCTAAGGTAAGTGGTTAATCGAATGAAAAACGTCTGTTTATTCTGCGCACAACCATTGGTGACGGTGCCCTCTATTACATATTTTCAAAATATTCACTTGAAGTTTAATGTCATCAGAAAGTTTTGGTGGGAAAAAGTTTCGCGAAAACGTATTTGAGATAAGTGAGATGATATATGTGAGCTTATATTGTCGAGGAATCTAAGTGGAAAGTGAACGGCATATTCAATTTTACCCCTTTTAAACGGTTACACGTAAACTGCACTAAATCGATATACCTTGTAGTTTTTGTGTGTCAGAATTGAACGTTCGCATGCAGCATTTAACGGAATTCGAGTCTGGAACTTCATTCCCGGAATGCAGACCAGAACGTCGAAATAATTCATGAAAATAAAATTTAATTTAAAAATAAAACATGCATGTCCTGGGCTCGTAAAGGTTGTACAACACCACGTCTCAATAGGTTACTGTAGAGCACGGCCGTAGGAGAACAGGTCTGGACACTCGCCTGGAAACTTGACCCCCCTTGTTGTTGGCTGCAGTTCACCAAGTTACCTATAATGCTATACGTTTTTGGCGCTGCATTCAGGGCGGTCGGCTCAAACTCCGCCCACTTTCCTCCCACTAAGATAAACAATTTATCAAAACGTATTTTTAATCAATGTATGAAATACTTCCTTCGTTCAAAATCCTAAAGACAGGCTCCAACAATCTTTATTTAATTCAAAATGTAAACAATGGAAAACAGTGGGCGGAGTTTGAGTCCGACCGCCCGGATTACAGCGCCAAAAAGTACAACAAACTCGGTAACTTGACAAACTACAGCCAAACAACAAGGGGGTCAAGCAAAATACATTGGTAGATAGGCGAGTGTCCAGACCTGTTCTTCTACGACTGTGCTGTAGAGTGAAACTCACGTATAAGTTACTCCTCGCTGGCGTACTTACTTTTCGGATCGTCTGCCTTAAAAGTTTACGAACTTCGTTTTATTTTTAATGATCAAGTTATCTTATATAGTAAAAAAACTAACATATAATTTTTAAATACTTACGTAAGTATCGCTCTGACGCGAACAACACCTCAATATCTCTACTGGTTAGATAGATATCATGGGTAGTTGGAAAACAAATTTATGTCCTGGGTGTCATATTTCGAAATATTTTAAATTGACATCTTAGACATTTGTATAAGTATTCCATTGAAGTGCAATTCACGACGCTAGTCCATTCAGTCGAATCAAAATCGATTATTCATTTAAAAAACACATATGACCACTGCACAGTACTGAGAGTTCGAATTTCGAAAAATCTTGCAACCTTTTTGCGATCATTTCTTTAATCAACATCCTGAAGAAAAAATTAACAGTTTATCTCGACGGGTTCGGTAGATATCGAGGATTTATCTAAAACACATTCAAGGTCTTTTCACCACCTAAGAGAGTGAATTTTGAAAAACTCATAAATAAGGTTTTAGACTACTTTACAGGTGTCTCTTGAACGTGTAATACACGACATTAGCCCACTGGGTTCAAGATACATCGGCGATTAATTGAAAACACTTTTCACCTCCTTAGGTGCCGAATTTCGAAAATTCCTGAAATTAATTTTTAGGTATTTGAGTAAGCATCAATCTTAAACAAAACTCACATCGCTATATAAAAATCAATGGGATCGATGTACATAGATTATGAATCGAAAACTCATTTGACCCCTTTTTTAACCTCTGCATGGTCGAATTCGGAAAATATATTTATATGATATTTGGCATATTTACTAAAGTATCAATTTAAAACAAAGAGCTCTTCGATATCTCAATTGGTTCGACAGATATGGAGGGGTAATCGAAAACCTATTTCACGTATTTTCACTCCTTTAATTAAAGAATTTAGAAACGTCTTGGATGCCTGTAATAGACATTTGTATAAGAAACCAATTAATGTAAAATTCACGATGATAGCCAATTGTTTTTCAAAGATATAGACGATTAATTGAAAATACATTTTGCCCCTTTTTACTATTTGGGGGCCGAATTAAAAATAAAATCCAAAAAAACTACTTTTTGGGCATTTACGTAAGCAATATTTTAAAGTGAATACTAACTCTTTATACCAAAGGAGTCAATAGATATCGATAGTTAATCGGAAACATATTTAAGGTCTTTTCACCCCTTAAATGTTAAATTTCGAAAAAACCTTAAATTGGCCAATATGCATTTTTATGAGTGTCCTATTAAAGTAAAAATCACGATGATAGACTGTCGGGTTCGAGCTCTATCGACGTTCATTTAGAAATACATTTCACCCTTTTGCACCCCCTTAGAGGTCGAATTTCGAAAAATCCCATCTTAGTAATCACCTACGATCTGAGGGAAACCCATACATAACTTTTCACGATCATAGGTTCATAGGTTTAGATTGCAGTTTCATATGTCGGTCGGTCGGTCAGTCAGTCAGTCTTCATTATATATATATATATATATATATATATATATATATATATAATGTATGTGTGTACGCGGCTATTTTGTAATTTTGAGAGGAAAATGTTAGATTTGTAATTATATAGCAAATTCTATTTACTTAGTGGTACTGAGAAGACGTTGTGATTTTGTTGTGAACATATAATTAAGCCGCAATTAATGTCGCAACTTTTTAAACCTTAAATTATAAGCTGTATTAATTGCGGCTTAAATATTTGCTAACTGCTCAATCGAAATGGCTATACTGTAGTGCAGGTTAAACTGAATATTCGATATAATCACAGATCTAACAGTTTTCTTCAGAACTTCAGAAAAGCGATAAATAACATAATTCAATATGTTTATTCGCAGCGTTTAACGGCAAGGAAGGAGGTAGTAGTAGGTACTAACGCCATGTCGACAACAACGGACAACAGAGAAGAAGGCAATGGCCTGGGCAGAAAACGGGAAGGAATCGGCCATGGTCTTCAGTTAGAAACTATCCTGAAATTAGCCGGAAGTAATTTCGGAAAACATCAAGGCAATCTGAATTAAGAATGGCCGGGCTGGGAAATGAACCCAGGACCTGCAAACTACGAGTTCATGTGTTAACGGTTAAGAGGGATATGGGTGTGCCACAAAATCGTGCGTAGCGTGGATTATTATTTTTTTAGGGGTGGAGAGGTGGTGGAAGATACATAAGTAACTTTTACGCATTTTCGTTTTCGGCAGTACGTAATGTACAGTACATCACCGGTCGCTAGTCTATACAAAAACCAATACTTATGTCTAGATGAAACGTGCAAAGTTTTCGTTTAATTTTTTGGTAAAATCTTTTTTCAATTATTGTGAAGTTCTTGGGGAGGGGGAAGGGGCACCTGCCACAGTATGCACTCCCCCCACCCCCAAGGCAACGACCCATCCCCTTACCCACCCAGGTGCCGTGGTTGGCGTAGTGGCACTACGGCGTATTTTCTCGGGGATATCCCGTTTCCCATGCCCTTTCATTCCAATCCTGCATCATATGGCATGACACCTCTCACAAGCGTTAAAGACCTAGTTGTTGAGAGCTGACCAAAATATCTTCACTTCACTGAGTCCCCGCAGCACCTACTAAGCTCCTGTAGTCAGCCATGAGCGGTAGTTATCGCGTGTTTCGTTAATTGTCCGTGTGGCGGACATGGTGGAAGTATTTCACTCTGGGGGTGACTTCTTCGCGCGGCAGGCAGGCAGGCGTGTGTACATAATGGAGCCGGGGGCACAATGCAGGGGCGGAGACTCCCGGGGTCGCCAGGGCTGATTGTGGCCATTGTCCCGCCGCCCTGCCCGCAGTATATCACGCCGACCATTGTGGCGGCGCGGGGGACGTCCAAGGCTTATATTCGCATCTCATTAGCGCAAGACAATGCCGGGGTTCAGTGGTCCATCCCCCTCCTCTGAGACCAGGAGGTGCCCTCTGATAGCTGCTCTCAACTCCCCATCTACCTCGTTTGTCACAGGTTCCTTTTTGTACCTGCGCCAAGCCCCGGAAGGCACACCTGTTCTCGGTATCGTTGAGCCATGATGTTGCCTCCTGTGTGAACATATTTTGCTTGTTCGTGTAAGGAACTCTAAGGTCGACTCAATACACGTATAACGCCTCACTCTAGTCCTTAGGCGCTAGTCGCAGAACTGGCGTGCGGTCTTCTCGCCGACAACTCGCCTATAAAGGACCGCAAAACAAGGCATTTTCGCCAAGGATGAATAGGGCACGGTATACAGCAATATAAGCGGCAATTCAACTGTCGGTTTTTCGAAGCCATTTCCCAAAAATCGATAAAACAGCAACCCTGAGCAATAAGTTTTTACCAACTTTCAGAACAAAACTTTTTCTCACGTAACACATTTCTGAACACAATCGCTAATGCCGAAATCTCTTACAGTTAAGGGCCTTGCCTACCTCAGGGCTCTGGGGGCAGCAAGGATTGGGTTTGACTTGTTAATAGAGATTCGGTGGGACCCAGACACCTTTTGTGATATCGCTACCGAACAAAAACCTTTTTCTGCATTGAAAAAAAGGAAAATACTGCGAAATTAATAAAATTGCAAGGAAAAAAAACTGCAAATAGTAGTTTAGGATTGTTTTCAGTTCGTAAAAATGTATCTTCCCTCACAGTTGTCAGAATATTGAAAATACTGCCTAAAAGATATTTTAGCAATGTGCGCGGCACATAGATGAATAAAAAGTATGTAGTGGTGTATAAGTAGCTCAAACACGTACTGAGTGACGTAGAATATAATTTTACATGTAAAATCCTGTGCTCGCTCCCGCAGTGGCTCTGAGGTAGGCAGCGCCCTTAATTGCGACGCGAGAGACCACGAGTTGTTGTTCTGTATTTCGACTTTCATGAACCTGTACATTTGAAATTGTGTTTTTAACGTTTATTTATGTACCGCATGACTATCGTTTACACGAAGTTCTGTTTATCTCTTCAATAGGTCCAGTTCAGCTGTAACACATACCGTGTGAGTTACGTCTCATAACTGTTTACACGCGCCATCAATCGCATCGTCTAATAAAAGTAGGATAAAGATACTGGGAGACTATGTTGACGGTAAGGATTTTCGCGGTTTCCGAGCGTGTCTGCTAATTTCTTTATGCAATCAATTTTTTGTTACCGCAGTTATAATAACTGTTTTTTTTCTGAATGTTGATTTACAATTACAACAATTTGTCTCAAATATCAGGAGTGCCCATTTAATTTGTCCATGCTGAATTGATCTTCTGAACTTCGATGTGTTTTGAAACTTTACAATTTTCATTTCGTGGAAAAGCCGAATCTACTTTAAGCCCTATACATCATCGCTGCTCAGACTTGTTCGAAATTTCTAGTCCTCCCTGTTTAGCAACGTCTTTTGTGCTCGCTGAAAATCTTCCGTTTTGTTTGAAGACGTCTGCGTTTGCTCTCGTCTCCTCAATTTTTCTCCCCTGTTTCCTCTCGACATGCTTCCGAGACTCGTATTGTTTGACGTCAGGTAGAAATTTATTATCTAGTCTTCTCCGTCTTCTTAATTACTTTCCAGGGAAAACTTTCTGGCAAAATTAAATCTTACATGTAAAAAAAGTCTCGCTTTTTACGTCGAGCGGGCAAAGCAGGCGCCTGGCGAAAGTTTTCAATTGAAGTTCTTTGAATTGCTTCGGATGGCGAATTCCAAACGAGAACTTCCCGGCCAAGTTATATAATTTGAAGATGTCAACACATGCGGTTTGAAGGCGCGTCCGTTCCCTTGGGAGTGGCCATGTTTGAAGACTAATATTTGCAAAGAACTCGATAAATTAGCTTCACTTACTAGTTCAACTGTCCAAATGCAAGTGGTATATTAAATACAAATAACTTGAAATACATTCCTTTTTTCAAAGTGACTTCAGCAACACTTAATTGAGGCAAAAAGAATTCCACGAGTAAATTTCTGTTAAAAGCGAGTTGAAATTTTTAACAAGCGCAAATATACAACGTTGTATTACTTGGATATTTGAAACTCACAAACATCCGATCGGAAGAGTACGATGTCCGGAAATAAATGTTGCTGTGTACAGCACTAAAAGACTACTGTTACACTATGATACTGGTTGCGTGCAACTGATTGCAAGTGAATATGTAAGGCATTAGTTTAAGAGTGCAGGGTATATAATTCAGCACTATAAGCATCAGTTGAGAATTGTAGGTTTCTCGAAGCCAATGGACGACTTGAAAAGAGGCGGAGCCTATTAGTTACGGCGAGACTCGCCGGAGGCGCTACTAGTAACTGTGGGACACACGAACGTAAACAAACGTGTTTTCAAATGGACGAAGCAGCATATTGAAAGAGTTAGTATGGAAGAAATAATTGAATTACATTAAAACTTTCGACATGAGTAGTGGTTTTAGCTTTGTAGGGAATTTTGAGAAGTTGGAGGCTTTCCATATAAGTTTGTGTCATCGTGTTACAAGTGTGGACAACCAAAAGTGATAGTGCTGTTTTTATGAAGACGTATTGTTACCCACGACAAAAGAAAAATTTGTGCGACAGAACAGAACGGCGTATTTTTCTAGTGAAGAAATGGATAACGAGTTTCACGTTACACGCACGCACTATGCGTGTAAAGCAGGGTACGTATTTTGCAACTTACGCCAGCATTAAATATGAACCGCTCATTGAAAACGTAACATGCATGGTACTTTCGAGGTTAGGCCTACATCAGTAAATATTATTGTCGCATACAAAATAAGTTGGTCATGCTTTTACTACTCATATTCACGTTTAAGTATGAAATAATAATTGTTAAATTCGCAAGGCTTCTAACATGTTCAATAAAAAATTGTGGAGTGTAAATAACAAATAAATATAGCATAGGTTAACGCCGTGTCCGATATGGTGATTTGCTAGTTTCTTAGTTTTGGGGGCATTTTATCGTTAAATTTGGACGGTCCTGTATGTCTGTATCCTTTACATACAAATCGATAATATACGTCATCCGTTTTAGATACAAAGTTGGGTCGCATACAAAATCTGTCAATTCGGACACGCAATAAGTAAAACTGTTGACAAGTTTACAGGTGGAAGGTTTCACTTGGTATACTAAAATTGCTTAAAATAAAATACACAAGACAGTCTACAATAAAACACATTATCTGAGTTTTCGACAACATAATTAATTTCAAAAAGCATTTACGCTCCAAATGTCTGTACAGCAACGCTGAGAACCGTACGTGTGTAGGAAATATTTAGCTACCCGCCATAATCTTGCAACACTAAAGTATGAACGGTATTTTTTATAAACATTAAATTCATTTTACAGTAGTTTAAAGAGAATTTGTAGCATAGGCCTACTATTTTTGACATATTGTATTTTTTGGGAAATAAATTATGTACTAAATGTTGTCATTCTGTATATTTTTAACAGTTCAAAGTATTTGCTTTAGTATGGGTACTTACAGTCTCTTGGAAACGTTTTTCACATCAAGTACAGTAGGCTAACGATATTAACGAGTACGCAACATTATTCAATGTATGTCATATTTTACAGTGCAAGGAATTGATGTTAAACTGAGGCGTATTTGTTATAGACAGGCAAAGTGTACCTCAGGTATAATAGTTAACAGCTTTTATTTACTTTTAATAAGTTCGCCTACATTGATTTGACTTGAAGGGATAATTATTTTAAATATAAATGTGCTTGCTATTGTTTATGGTCTATATGTAAGACAAGTATCACATAAGAAAGTATACTACGCACACAGGCTTCTAACAACTGTCGAGGAGCTCGCATTTTAATTCTATGGTTAGTGTTCGAGAAGTGAATTATTATTTCAATATAACGTTTTCCTACATATGAACTAAGAATGGGTAACTTTATGAAAGTCATCGTGTATTAATTAATTAGTAAAATATGCCTTTTGAAACACAGTTCAAAGATAAATGAAACGTTAAACAATAAAATGCTACAGCTTTTATAACAGTGCGCAGGCATTTTACGTGTCACTTTTATACTTCAATTTTCGAAGTTGTTTAGAGCCATCGTGGTGATGTATAAGTAAATATACTTGTAACAGCATATTTTTTAATAAATTTAAAACCACTGAGACATGTTCGGTAATCACTTTCAACTAACTGTTTTGAGCACCCGGTGTTGTGGGAGATGACCGATCGTCCCGCCTAACCTTCGCTTTCCGTTGCTTAAAACTCGTAGGATCACGTGAAAATGCGTGAAATGTTATTAATTCTGCCAAACAAGAACTTTTGCATACTGAACCAATTTGCTTTACCGGCTATAAATACATGCCTGACCCACTGTTTCCCTTACGGCGCAGTAAAAGGCGTGGCTGGCGCGCTTCTGTTTCCCACAGTTCATCCCTTCCCCTCCTTTGGCGGGTACTTCAAGTTGTCCATTGTAAAAAAAAAAAAAACAATGCTTTACAATAGTTTCTGTCAACTTTCTGAGTAAACATTTTTTACGTTTAACGAATATCTGAAGAACAATTTCTGAAGCTGAAATCTCGTACATTTAATTGCGGTGTAAGAGATCACTCTTAACAAATGCATCTTTCTGGGTAAATTTTTGCTCATAAAGTTGGCAAATATTTTCAAGGATTGCTTTTTTGTAGTTTTTATATGTTGACTTTCAAAAAGTTTATGTCTCAATTAATGAATTCAGCGCATAGGCTATTTAGCTACTACGCTATCTTAAATGCGAGATAGTACTGTTATAGCACTCGGTTGCACGTGCGGCCATGCAGCTGTACTGCAACAGCTCATAGATGTTTGTAGGATCTCGCTGCCTGTGTAGATATTAATATCTTGGTTTTCGAGGTTGAGCTGCGTAGTAGTGGAAGAAGATAACGATGTTTCGCCTCGCACTGCAGCAGGCATCTTCAAATCGAAATTGTTTAGTTTCATGCTGCAAATACGACGTATGGACTCAAATGTAGCGTATTATTATACTAGGCCATCAACTTAATGCTACGCGCCAACTTGTGCATGCAGTGTTGTCAGGTCGTGGGATTTGTCCCATTCCGGGAATTTTTTTAAAAAATGTAATAATTAAATATGGGACAACATGCTTCTTTATTGTAAATATTAATGTTATGGGACATTTATTCACAACCTTATTTAATAAGCTATTACGAACTTTATAATATCTGCTATATGTTATTAGGACTGTTGCGTAATCGTGGCACGCTTAAATGTTTTTATTTGTATTGCAATTTTCATGTTGATCATTCGTATTACTCTATTACAGTGTATTTTATTGTGTTTATTTTTTAGTTAATGTAAGGTGTGTACAGTGAAGAAACCTTTTGAAAAGTTTTGCTGTATATTTTACTCGTAAACAATGATGGTATGGTGATGAGTGTTTACAAATGCAACCCATACAATAAATTAAACAAATTAACGGTCAGTTTAAAAAATTATGCTGTCTCGAGAAAATATTACCTTTTTTTTCTCAGATGTGGAATTATTTTGTGTTGAAATGTGACTTTTGCATATGGAGCATGGGATTTTCACTCGCCTTACATTGGCAACACTGTGTGGATGGGCCTGTATGCGCGTGCAGGTGGCTCATAACTGATGTATTCAACATTCCGGGTGTCAGATAATTGGTGAATACGAACTGTCTCAAGAGAACCTAACATAAAAATTAAGTTCAAAATACTCGTTGGTTAAAAATTGTCAGGCTCCTTGTTTATGAGGAAAATATGTTAGTCAACCTACCCTACATTTCGGTCGTAGAAGAACAGATCTGGACACTCGCCTGGAAATTTGACCCCCCTGTTGTTTGGCTGCAGTTTATCAAGTTACCGAGTGTGTTGTGCGTCGTTGGCGCTGCAAATAGGGCGGTCGGGCTCAAACTCCGCCCACTTCCATCCCACTATTTCCCAGTGTTTACATTATAATATAAATATAAACAATTTTTCAAAACGTATTTTTTATTAATGTACGTAATACTTCCTTCGCTCACAATTCTAAAGCATGGCTCCAGCAATATCTATTTACTTTACATTGTGGGCATATGTGGAGTTACTTCCTGGAATATTACCAATTTAAATAAATATATATACACACGCGCGCGCGCACACACATACACACACATATATATATATATATATATATATATATATATATAAGCTTTAAACGTTCTAAACGTGTGAAATATGGCCAACATTCTTAACATGTTGAGGATTTCCTTTCTGGAGAAATTGAATAACACTGTCACGGATTGGTTACATAAGATATAACATTGTTGAATGTTCTTGAATTTAACTAAAAATGTTAGTACTGTAATTGTTTTTCGTGAAGAATGGGCAAAAAAAAGGGGGGGGGATGGTGGAGATTAAAAGCCCTAGTAAACCCCCTCCGATACACTCCTCCACAGGAACTATTTATTTCTAACAAGTTTTCAAACGTGACTATTTTTGTGACATAACCGCAACTACGTACGCCGGATCTTCAGAACCGCGAGGTCTACGGTTGCACACTGGCGGATAATGAGACACAAAAGTTTCTGAATCGACAAGGTCCTGCGATCTTGCCGGGCTGTTTAACGTTTCATTAAAATTAATGACTGCGCAGAGTAGAAAAAAAGGGCGGAAAGAGAAAACGGATAAAGATAGTAGGCGAGAGGGGATTGGAGGACACGAGGTAAGGGCGGTAATCCAGGTCGCTGGTAGAGATCGCTCACCTGCTTGCCTTGCAAACTTGCTGCGTCAGGCAGGATTACATTCCAGACCGTCTGCAGTGTTGCCAATTCAGCCTTCCTCGCGCTAAATGTAGATAACTTTATTTGTAGTTAGTTTAGTTGCAGAAATATTTTTATTCTGCCTTCGGAATTATATTTGTGCAATGGAGGTAAAACAGTTGATTTAAATTAATTAAAAAAAGGTGTTGATCTCTCATTGTATTGCTCGTGACTAAGATGAGTCTTTGCCGGTGTCGAATTTCCACCTTTGAAGCTTGTAGTCTTTCTCCTACGGGACTTTAAGCGGTCACCACGACATTTTATTTTTGAATAGTATGAAGTAAAGACCAGCGCATGCCTCCCGCTTTGCACTTTACGAATTCAGGTAATATTTTCTTAGTTACAGAAGTCTAAAAACCCATTTTCAGAAATTTTGAGAGGCCCGAAAATCATGTTTCTGACAAACGTGCTGAATTCTTTAAAAAATAGAAGCATAGTTTCAAGCGTGTGTTCTTTTTGTAGACAAACATAATATGAATAAGTTAAGTGGTTTCGCGTAAAAAAGAATACGCGTGACACGCTGCAACGCCGTCTATGCGCCAGTCACGGTCGGCGTTATCAACATAGTGACGGAATAATGTGAGCAGTAAAGATGTAACCTTTGAAAAAAATCACTAGCCGTTACTGCATATAAGTCAACATTAACAATAGTTACATTGTTGTTTGTATGGTTGGTAGTGAAACATTGCACGTAGTACCGTGTATTTTCTTATTTGAATACAGCATTAGTGAAAGAACATCAAATACAAACAACCTTTTTGTTTTAATGTACTTAAATATATTTATTTATGATCTTGTTGACATACGTACTGAATGTATAATTTGATTTAATTGGCGCCATCACAAAGTGAGCAACCGAGCCGCTATTGTCGTTGGCCACGGCCGTAGAAGAACAGGTCTAGACACTCGCTTGGAAACTTGACCCCCTTGCTGTTTGGCTGTAGTTCACCAAGTTACCGAGAATATTGTTTTATTGGCGCTTCAGTTAGGGCGGTCGGACTCAAACTCCGCCCACTTCCTTTCCACTAAGATAAACAATTTATCAAAACACAATTTTTTATAAATTTATTAAATACTTCCTCGCTCACAAATTTAAGAAAAGGCTCCAGCAATCTTTATTTACTTTATAAATTTAACAATGGAAAAAAGTGGGCGGTGTTTGTGTCCGACCGCCCTAAGAAAAAGTGTATTTCCCAGTTAGTTATGGTTATTTCTTGCTTCAATTTTTCTAGCAAATAAAAGATCGAACAAAAATTATCATACGATCATTAAAAACGTTAGTAATTTTCTTGTATCAATTTCATTTACTTTAGCAATTTACTTGACGTGTGAAGCAGAAACAAATTAATAGATGGTTGTATATTATCTAATTCATATCAGCAAACATAAATTTCAATTGTACGACACTACCCCACGCAAATTTGTCCGGCGAACTGAAATAGATTTCTGTCGTATCCAAAATATCCAAAGTTTGCGTGTAGAAGGGTAATGTAGTCAGTCGGGATTCAATACTAAATTCGTTTTCCAAACGATTTGGAAACGTACGTTGTTCATCCGCCGCCACTAACTACGTCATCTCTAAAATATTGTAATATATGCTAAATGTAAATATTCATTTTATTTCGTTTCCTGAAAATGAACACGTTGTGTACATATTCCATTAAACAAATTTCAGTATTTTAGCCGTTGTTTGTAATATACAGAAAAACTATGTCTATGACATCAATGCGAACCCAACCATCCTCCAACGATCGTATAACAGACATATTTAACTCCCTTTTAAAATAATTATTACGAACAATGTTCATACTCGCGAACGTGTAACATTAAAAAATAATATTATTTGTTTATCTCACCGTATTGCATTTTCATTTGCTTACATAGTTGTATGGTAATAACGGAAGTATTTCTAGTAACTATTTTCAACAGTTCGTTTCTAAAAGTATCAACTTAACGTACGGCGGGTATAGTGAAGGCGTTATCCAACAAAACGCTTACGGTTGTTACATTCCTGATCTTAATCATAAGGACCATGTTCTGGTGGCAGGCACTTAGATAAACACGGCTTAGTCATTAAAAACGGAGCCAATAACATAGACAGACAAGAAAATTGGAGGGAATTTGCCATGACCATTTGTAGAAACCGGGAAAATTCGCGTGTTCGCTGACCAGAAGGCTAGCCTCCAAGTACATCTGTGTATTCAAGCAGACATTATCTGCTCACTGGCTGCTCGATGACGCAGTGATATGGGCCTGCATTAGTTGCTTCTGTACTATTGGCTAAGCTACTTACAGGAAGTGACACATATGTCACGGGCCAATTGCGAAAGTGGCACGATCTTACAGTTGCTGGAATTCTACCTAGTTTCGGACCAAAAGAAAACGCGAATTTCTCAGGACTCTAACCATTGGTAAAGTTGGTTTTACACGACGCAATTTATTTCTCGCACAGCTCCTTGTGCGCAATCGCTCGTGCAATAATTGCATGCGATCTATCATAGGCCATTTTATTTTGCACAAATCAATTTCCCCACGCAATATACATGCAATTTGTTTTCTTCCCGCCAAAAGTTTAGAAAAAATGGATAATCTAAAAGCACAAGCTGTACACTTGCAGTGATAGAAATGTTATCTGACGAAAATTAAGATAATTGTGAACCATGCAGGAACTTGTTTTTTTATCTCTTCAGTGGTACGGTAGCTTTTTCCCGGACTTCTGATACAGACGTGGCCACCGCCTTTAATGCATTCTAGCACAAATGTTTGTTGTGATAATTTGGTTATTTTGTGTTATAATGGTCTGGACATTTTTGTATTCGTCCAAAAACTAAAAAAAAAAAAAAAAAAAAACACTCTGGTGTCGATTCCATGTCTGTATGGTGTTTATTGTTTTCGTTTACACTCACACAACTACATGCATACATTTACTTCCGAGAATGACCAATCACATTGCTTGTTCCACGCAACTTGCATCGAAATATAGAGCATGTTCTATTTTGCGAGATTGCACCACCGCTTGCATTGCATGTGAGGTTCCAAGAATTGTGTGTCTGAGTGAGCTCCAATGCAATATCAGCATATTGCGTAGAAATTGCATGCATATTGCGTGGAAATTGCATGCACATTGCGTCGTGTAAAACCATTCACCCGAAGTGATTTCGGAGAACCATGTTAAACTGAAGTCAACGATGTCCGTGCATTGAACAGAACCAGCGTTCTTTTGAATGCGAACCAGGATTGTTTGGCGAGTGTTTTATATTCAACTGTTGATTTTATGTTCTGAAATGCTGAGCATCAGATCTAGTTTGGCTGATTCTCATAGGCTTCGCAGGTTTTCCTTGTACGGGAAGCGTTATCGTATCGGACACACTCAGTAGCAAATAAAAATGAACATTAGATACAATTTTATACAAGATGGCCAACAAAAAAAGTTTTCTCAACCTTTAGCGTTTTAAACGTTTATTTGTAGAGGGTAAAATGTTTTGAAAAGGTCTGTACATTGCATGTTAATCTAGATGTTTCTGTCTCTTTCTTCTTTGCATCCCCAATCAACTTGAAAAATGGCGAACGTTCTTTGGGCAAAAACGAACAACGAACAGTAAAAGAGCTATAACTAATTAATTTAATCCAATTAGGAGATCTTAGAAGATTTTCCCTCTGAGCTTTTCAAAATACGTCGTCGTTATTACTCTGCGATACGATGAAGAATATCTTGGGACGGCCTCTTAATAATTATTCTGAAGTTGACGTTTCCGTCAAGTCAAGCCCTATATTTTATAAGTATATTTGTTACTTCATATAAAATATGCTTCATGAAAACAAGGCGATTTTGTTTTTGGACTGGAGGCCTAAGTTTTTAAAAGTACGGGTCAAAACTTTTTCGCGCCACCAGTTATAACAAATATTAAGCTGTACCTTCTAATGTTACAGACATATGTTTCGTCATTTTTACAAGAACAACATTTTAGTTTTACAAATAATCTCTTTAGAAACTTGGTTTCAAAAATTTTGTCTTATAAAATTACAAATCAATTTTTTATCGGTTGTAAAATGCCTCGTTTTGCCATCTCATCGACTTACTACACGATAATTCAATCGTTTCGTTACGTGTGTGTCTTATTGTTGTATTCGTACGTATAACCATATTTAGATATAGTTATACAAATCAATATCAGTATCTAATTGTTTTATTCGTCGTCTCTAGATATCTTGAATCCATGTTCGCACCTATGTGAAAGACTATGTTGAATACACTTTAATGTTCTTAGTGTAGTGATTATCCCACATGATTACTTTAATGAATATGTAATTACATATTTTTCAGTGTGTAATTTAGTAAAGTTGCAATGTTTTGTGTTAATAATTTAAATTCTAGTAGACTTTCTGATGAGCGGGTACTTGAAACATGTTCATATAATTCACAGTAGATACTATTTCTGGATTTTCATTTTCATAATGATATTTCTACGTGTATTTATGATCTGTGAAGTTGTTTCTCGTATCGTACAATGGAATTGTAGGCTGAACATTTGAACATCTTCATCGGGTTCCAAGCGAAATATAGAAAGTATAAAGCAATGGATTACGAAGGAACCTTACAAGTTCTGAATGTGATTCGACAGCTGAGGCATAGCCTTAAGACGGAGTCTCGCCATTTGTGTTCGATTTTTTACTAACGAATTTATTACATTATTTTCATTGAAATTACAAACTTTTCTTACTATAGTGCTTCATCGTTATATAAATACCTTTAGATTTAGTCACAAATTTTTATATGCGCGACTCTGTAACGGAGAGCATTTACTTATGAATTAAAAATAATAATTGAATTATTAATTCATAGTAATGGTTTTAATGGGTTATGATGTTGTGGATTTATTAGTTATTTCAAGGTAATTAATCTTACTACAGAGCTATAATTATGTATTTCAAATAACTGGAAAACCCGTAATCAAACATGACTTGTTATTCCCATTGTCAGCAAGGGTGGGCAATGTAGGACACTTGTCCCCCCCCCCCTTCGGAAATTTTTATGTTATGAGGTTTTCAAGCTGATGCTAAATAATGAGAAAATTTGCCTACAAAATTAAAGTACACATAATAAAACAAAGTTTTTTTTTATAATGATTCAATTCTATGCCATCCCTTGGACTACGTCCCGGTGACGCCCATGGCGATTCCCACCTTGAGGCGTAGAAGGAATGCGAGCTTGGAAATTTGTGGTTGCATAGAACATGGTGTAACGGTTTTTTTTGCGAAGCGTTTTTTTTTTTTTTTTTTTTTTTTTTTTTTTTTTTTTTTTTTTTTTTTTTTTTTTTTTTTTTTTTTTTTTTTTTTTTTTTTTTTTTTTTTTTTTTTTTTTTTTTTTTTTTTTTTTTTTTTTAAATTCTCATCAATTGGTAGCAGTCCACACGGGTCGCCCCACACATCAGGTGAATGCGGGAAGCCTTCGAACACCGCCCTTCGCTTGATTTCTCAAGCGGCTTTTGCCAACACGCGGCCTAATGCAACAACATCCCTGCAGCAATACAGCGCGCCATTCACGAATTATTTAAGCCTCCTCTCGGTGTAGAAGCTTCGGGCAGTAGCCATGGCATAAATGTGCCACGATACCGTGTTTTACAGCGTTATTTTGAAATTAAAACATCAGACTTACGTTTCAGAAGTCTCGGCAAACTATTTTGAATAAAATCAACAAACAATTTTTTTTTACATTTAACTGTCTTAACGACTGTTTAAACATTTGTAACTTAAAATATTTATTTACGGCCGAAATTTAGAACATTAACAACAATAGGAAACTACTGTAAATTTTACTATTGTTACGTAACTTAAAAAAAAATTGTTCGTTATTATATATTGCTTGCATGAGTGTCTGGACAGTATACTTAATAAAAGTGACCGTTAATTGCTCATTACTGCAAATTACAAGCGTTATCTGCACAGACATATTAATATCAAATTTTTTCTTTCTGCAAATAAATCTTAATTGATGCACGTTAAGAACGTATTAATTCATAACATTTATCGAGCACTCACCAAACAAAATATTAAAATATTGGACTGATATTCTCCACCAAAATTTTACTTCATTATAATTTAATGTTTTGTACATAATTTACGTGTATTACTACCGCAATTTTGGGAACATTTTATTTATGTCTACCAAAGACATTTATTGGCCCAGTGCTACTTAAACCAAATTCAGTAAATGTTCTACTAGTGGTTTCTCACTAATTCCGGATCAGACAGTTTCAAAATAATAAATAAGTTTAAACACCGTTATATTATTTATTAGTCACTGATTAAGACTTTATGCATAGGTGCCAAATATTTTCGTTGATTACAAGGGGTTGATCACTGATTCAATTAGTAGAAGCTGTTTAGATTCAACTAGTGTAAAATCACCGCTAGTCAAGTAATAATTGCCTATTCCGATTTGAGGATTTATAGTGAAAAATAAACGTAGCATTGCGATATAGTAGTAACATTTTCTGATGTTGAAAACATGTTTCAACCTACCCCAAAATTATTTCGTCACATACGAAATTTGATTAGCTATATTGTTACTGCTACTATTAAAGGATTATGGATGATTGCGCGGGTCGCCCAATATTTCCAGAACTCTGTTTTTTTTTTGGCAATAAAGAAAAAATAGAAGCAGTATCATTTATGACTTTCTTATCGGTTTTCGTGATGGCCTGCCTACACAGTTTATCTTTCAGAAAATACCATCACGCGATGCATTACCTGCTTTATGCCTGGACCTTTCTCTGCTTTACGAGGGAAGTCTACAGTCTCGCAAACTTTCCCGCCACAGAAACAGTTTGGTTTTTAGGGTGCTGATACGTGTTTTAGTGTAGACCACAGTCTTGATTCGTAACAGAAAGTACGCAGTCGTATCGATTTAATCAGGCAAGCCATTCTACAGTAATGAGGAATGTAGACATAAGTACATTTAGAACCGGAGTAAGAGGGTAAGTTGAGGTAAGTGGGCTTTAGGTCTGGTCGACAAAGATGTAATTAGAGACGGTGACAAATTGGCACAATGACAGGGACTGAGAGAGGAATCAGCCATGGCCTTTGTTAAGGGTGTTAAAGTTCGGTAAAGTCATGATTTTAAATTTATATGAAATAGTATTCGTTTTGTAGACTATACAAATGAGTGCAGTTTCATCTTACGAAACAATTTTAGCTCGCATAATTTTCTCATAACGGTGCGTCAAAGTCAAAATTTGCATGTTCTGCTGCCATGCAAATAGCGAAAACCAATTGCCTTACGTACGTGAAATAATTCACAGTGAAATAACATGCTATAGACTACGTAATAAAACATTTGGAAAAATCCCGCGAACTGTTTTTATGTTTAAAACCGATTGCTGAGGTTGCAACTTTTTTTCTGTACATTTGCGATTTTTTTTAAGTTCAAAATATCACCTTGTGGGATTTTTAATGTTTTATTGCATTTAGATTTGGTGAAAAAGGCATCATAAGTAATGTAAGCAACTGAGGAAGTTAAAAAGTGTTCGGTACTATTCAATTATCAATTTTTTCGCTGCTAAGAAGCACTGAACTGATTCGAGTTCGTACCTGTTGGCTGATGATGTTTTTTTCACTTCCATCAGCCCTGTGGCATGAACAAGGCAGAACTCCTGGGGAAACATAAGAATGACAGCTAGGTCTTCCACGTTCTGTACTGTTCTGGACATATGCCATTGCAATATTATGTCGTCCCAGAAATCTATAATGAGACAAAGCAAATAACAAACAAACAAAAAAGAGAAAACGAGCCTATTTTTGATGTAGTCATATCAATGCAATGACGTATGTCCACAACAGCACAGAACGTTATTCTGTCCCATAGCAAGAAACATTAAAATACATAAGCAGAGACATGAAAAATTCGCTTTTTATCTTTGGTACAAGCTTGATTGCAAACAACTGTATGTTCGTGTCGCTTTCGCAGTTGGTCGTTGATTTATTTCACTCTTCCTGCAGCCGCTGAACCAGTTATAAAGAACCGACTAATTGCAGGTCCAATAATGTGGTATCATTTTGTCGGTGATCAGCCAATGAGTATAGCTCGTGACTGCTTGAGTGTCCAGATATCTATGGGCTATAGCCTACCGGTTAGTGAACCCGCGAATTTTTCCCATCTCTAGACATTAGCAAGCAGATCATTTGAGCACTTAAATGCGTAGTAGATAATTAAACTCTGAAAACATCAATTGATTTCTACACGTTTTTGAAGCCAGTGTGGATAAAATATTCAATGGCAATCCTAGATAATGGTATTTGCCAACTTCATGAGTAAATATTTATCCAGAATTACTAATTTGTTACGCGTGATCTCTTGCGCCGCAGTTAATTGCACGAGGTTCCGGCGTCAGAGATTGTGCCTCAGAAGTTCGTAACACTGGAAACAATTTTATTTAAAACGTTGGCTAAAATTATTGTCTAGGATTGCTATTGTTAAAATTTCGCAAATTGGCTTCAAGAAACCTACAGTTATAGATTTAATGCTTTAGGCGTTGAATTTTGTACCACGCCCTCTTAATCTTTACACACATTCCTAGCCAGACCAGCCAGGCCAAGGATTTACATATATTAAAACACTGGATACAATGCAATAGCCCTGTTCTCAACCCCGATAACCCGAAACGAGGATACAAGTTGCCATATACTGTGTGGTATAATGACATGTGGGGCTATCGACGAGGTCTGTCTGCTCCATATTGACGCACGGGTCACTTCGCTATCAGGATGCACGAGGATGTCCAGCTTCGGTAACATGATTAAGGCGGGACTGTCGACCTAAACATATTGTGTGACTTTGGAACTGTTAACATTGATGAAGCTTGCCTCCAACCGCGGTGGGCATATTTGAATTATATTGTGTAATGAATTATAATTTGTCGCATAAGCAGGGACTGGGAAATTTCGTGAATTCATTTACCTGTAGGCTATAATCCACTGTACTATTCATACTCAAGTCCCGGATATTCGTTCATTGTCGGCTGTTCCACTGAGTAGCAGCTAGCTGACGAATAGTCGTGGCTTGAGTATGCATAGTACAATGGATTCTAGCCTAAGTCATTGAATTCGTGATATTTTCCAGTCCCTAGACATAATCAAATAAGTTCCTATCACCAGCGGACAGGTATTTTATATGTCAGCCCTTAACACGTAATAAATTAATAATCCTCGTCATATCTTACTGGTATGCAAACATTTCTAGCAAAGCATAATACCTGTAAGGTTTCCGGTGGACTGTACTTCGCAAAGATACTACACTTTTTCGCAAAGATACTACACTTTTTCGTAACTTCTTCGACTATGGTCACACATAACGCAGAAGTACCGGTACTTCACTTAAAAAATATTCAGCTTCTGTGACGATTACTTTATTTTTTAACTAGTTCTGAACGTATTCGCTTCATTTCAAAGTAAATCGGTTGTGTAGGTATTTTCGGACGACTTATCTACTGTACTACGCTCACCTTAGCAGCTTTCAAGTAAATTATTAACTAAATATGGCTGCTGTTCGGTGTAACCTTTTGCACTGATGTAATAAGCCATTTGTTTATACTTTCTAGCAGGATCACAGTCTGTATGAGAGAAGGCCTGGTTGAAGGTTGAGTCGGCTACTCGGCTAGGGAGCCAGGCCTGTCGCCCTTCGAGAAGAATAGATGAGGTGAGTGACATGAGGGTAGAGAAGTGACGGAATGAGAATGCGGGGGAAACAGGAGTTTCCTAAGAAAACTCGCCTGCCAATGGCAACGTCCGTCACGTTTCCCACATACAAACATCCGGGGGCTGATCCCGCCGAGAATCGAACCCGTATCACCTATGTGGAAGACCAGTAGTCTGACCCCTTGACCATGCGGCCAACTACATTTTGCATTCATTATATTTAATTAACATTCATGAAAAAATTATTAAAAAATTATTTATATTCGTTGTACAAACTTGACAGAATCGTTGTTAGATGCAATAATTATAGTTAATGGTATATCGCTAACATTTTTGTGCTAACGTACCCTTGAAAACATTGTAGTTTCTTGTGGTATCTATGATTGGATGATATACATCTGACACAGCATAGCTGCCTGCAGACCAATAATAGGCATCACAGATTAAAATAACGAGATTCTTATTGGCTCAGTCAAATAGGGTAACAGCTTCAAGTACAAGTGAAAGCCAGTAACCTTTTAATAAACTGAACGTGCGTTGAAACCCTACAAACAGTCAAGTTTTCTCGGGGATAAACCATCATCTCAAGCCTTAATATAAATATAATGTGACCAATCCTTAGTATTGTGGTTAGTAAATAACAAATAGTACATTTTAAGTTCTGTTTGTTAAAGTAAGAAAGTTATTGATTTCCTTCTGTTTAGATAAATAGACTAAAACACTATAGTACTTGGTTTAGGCGCATTACCTCTAAAACTATTCAATCTGACATGGTTGCCAAATGCGATTAACTTAACAAATTTCAAGATATCTCGTATGACAGTTAATGTAATTTTATGTTGTGCGTGTGTCCTGTTAACAAAATCATACTCTGCTTATTTATGGCTTCCTATTCTCTGTGGTTTTCTTTGACAGACATCTGCGTCGCTATAGAGTATGTCGAAAAAAACTACATCCAGTCATATCGTATGACTGTAGCAGTAGTGTTGGTATGACTTTCCCAAGCACGTTGTAGAAATGTACAGTAGGCCCTTCGCGTGCCGTACGTACGAGGGATAAAACTCCGCAATCACAAAACCAACAGGAACTCCGGAAATTTATTCAGTGTAAAAAAAAAACCCCCACCCCAGAACAACATTGTTACGGCTGATACGTATTGTTTTGTAGACAATTTCGTTCGCTACTGCCAATTTAATTTCCATCAAGTGCGGGGAGACGCGATAGGCCTTGTTTCTACAACAGTGCGAATCCCGAATAACTAGTGGTGTTTGCTGTCGGCGGGCGGGGGGTTTGGGTCAGGAGGGGGGGGGGGACTAGGCGAGGCCGGCATTTGTTATCGAGCGAGTAAAGCAAGCGCGCGAACAAGCGGTCGCTGCTGTTTGGCAACGTCGCGACTACATCGCCGCCGCTGTGTGGACATCCCCGTACTTTTCTCTTCCGTCGTTGTTCAGCCAACAACCCTTGTTGCAACTGGATGCCGTGCGTCAGCATTTCACACGTTAACGGACAGGTCTAGCCAAAACAAGCTTCGTATTAGAATCAGGCAGTCGATATAGAGTAAACCTTCCATATACCATGATATACCTTAATATCGTGCTAAAACACATTGCAGGCTTCACATAATTGGGATGGCTCTGTATACGAAGTTCACTAGATTGCCAACAGAGGGCAGACTTGTGTAGTTTCGGCAATATAAGTGACCAATTTATCACACATAACATATTTCTGGCACTGAAGTTCGAACCCTTAGTATTACAAAGTATGATCGGTTTATCCCAACCACAATGTACTCTTTAAACTGGAAAATATATAGAAGTGAGAAAGTAGGTATGGTAAAACATTTTTTTCGTACATCACTGGTAGAAGTCTACATAAAAAATACGCCCAATACAGATGTCAGATGTTTGATGTTGACGACGACTTGTTTAATAAACTACGTTCAACTGTTGCTGTGTTTACATAGTTAAGTATGGTAAAAATTTCATACTGTGCAAGAATTAAAATCAAATACTTTTTTAGGAAGGTTTAGTACAGTGTATTTATTTTTCTTACAGTATATTGTTGCCAGAAATTCACAGAATTTCTGGTATCGCATTCTAACGTAATTTTTTTGTTACGAAACAAAGTATTAAATTCTATAGACAAAGAGTAGAAAATTGACTTTCTGCTGGTGTACCATAACTGTGCACATGAAACTAATTTTTATTGTGTTTCCTGCCCAGATTTCTCCAGCTTCTTTTGCTGGAGTGGTCCAACAGTAACGCTGCGTAGTCGCTGAAGTCGCTACAGGATGTCACAGAATAACGTATAAGTCACTTCGCCACGGTGTACGAGATGAGACTAGCAAAATTATAAATGTACTTAGGATCAGAGATAGTTGGAGATACCCGTAAATCGACCCACAAGTGTCTCTGAGGTATGCAATATCATTTAAAGTTGCGTCAACTGGTAATAAAACCATCCCAGACATTTTCTCACGGTTTTGTAATGAACTATCTGGCACGTATTGAAGCGACTGGTGCAAACTTTGAACAATTTTCGTGAATAACATATACTTGTGGGTTATTTGCGTTCATGTACGGTCACTTAAGGGTAACTGCTTTACGTTTTTAATGTGAAATTGTGCTTTTCGCTATAAACGCAATTTTTTAACGATTTACTGATAATTCTCATTCACACTCACAAGTTCCTAACAGAAGCGGACTTTCATTTGTTAAGAGATGCGCGCATGTGTATTACACACATGTAACACGAAGTAAGTAGGCTTTTGTGAATTCAAAAAACGTGTTAGTAAACCTGTCGCACAAAAATAATGGAATAATTTTTACTAACGGTTTTGTATTTATAAATGAACTGGATGTAAAGTCTGGGCTTACCGATTGAAAACAAACTGTCACATAATCCACAAGATTTCATTCAGTTATTTTTATACTGTTCAAAAATACTCTCTTCAGACCATCTGCTTCTGTCTTTTGTTTGTTTTTCTATCATTTTTTTGTCGTTTTCGGTAGTATGCTAAATTTTTTCGGCGTTTGTTTCCGTCACATTTGCGAATTAACCTTCAATATTTCGTTACAAGATTGAAAGTGCTGACCTCTGTGACCCACAGACGTAGCGTGAAATAAATGTTTTGTATTTAGCTTGTCTAGTATTACTATGTTACTTATGAACGATTCTTGCAATGGGGATAAGTTACAGAATAAAGAAGTATTTTGGACATAAGCCATTGCAGCAAATGGCTTGTCACAGAAAACCAGAGAACACACACAATGTTGCAAGGAGACCATTCTGTTCGTCTGTGTTTTCTTTGTTTTACTGTCCACAGTTTTTGTATTATTTGTATTCGTTCGCTTTCCTCTAGGTGTCTGTGTTTCTGCTGTGTCGTCTACGTCCAGTTTTTTGTTGTTATTTTTTTGTATGTTTGTTGTTGTAGTAATTGTATTTATTACACGTCGTTTCGAAATTACTGACGGAATTCCTTTTGTGGAATAATCTGGGTTATTTATTTATTTTTCCGTTGTTTATTTTTTGGTGCTTGGGTGCTCGTTCGTGTTCATTTATTTTCTTGTAAATCACTGATTGAATTCCTTGAGAAATTGTAGCCTATATGTTTGCCCACATATGTTTACCAGTTGAAAACAAAATCCTTGTGTTTGTTTACTTGTCTGTTTGTTTGTGTGCATTCTCTGGTTTTCTGTGACATTTGCTGCAATGGCGTATGTCCAAAATACTTACTTAATTTGCAACACTGTAACTGTGGCTAGTACTTATATTAATTAAGTCCTATAATGTTTGAATAAAACAGTATACGTGCAGGACGGTGCTGCGTAGGCCCTATTAAAGGAACAGGAAGGTTAATCGAAATGAACAAACGTTATGAAAAGTATGTAGCACTCACAAAAATAAAAATTCGTTTAAAAAAATTCTAGCAGTAACTACGTGTATTTCATAATAATGTGTGTAAATACTAGCCATATTTTGGAATTTTTTGAACGGATACTGGCACGAAAGTTTTAGTAGGGAATATTTATTACAGAGAATCTTACATTACTGCAGTTGTCACCTACTTGTTGGCAAGTGCTTCCCTCTACTTAATGAACGAGCGGTACGTGTACTAATGATTTATTGCGATATCCAGTCAATTCCTACAGCGAAACTCGATTAACGCCAGGTAATTATAGTAACAGCTCAGCGGGCAGTACTGAGTTTTTCCCTGTTAGTAAAACGATTCAAAACTAGTTTCTTGAATGAAATATGATCATGGTGGTATTTATCTCAAATTAGTCGAAATTGAGACATTAAACAGTTTGTCCAGAAATCAAAAGTCAGAATGGTCAGAGAGACATTTCATGTACCTCAACTTGTATAGAGGACTAAGATTTTATTTTTTAGATTTTATACCCTTTATGTAAACACCTAGTAGTTATTTGTTTTGTTCGACATTTTATTTAATATTGATTAATCATTAGTGACATACAATTTTTTTTGGTGTAGATAGTTGTAAATAAATTAGGATTGTTTTGTTGATTATCTTTTATTTAGTAAAATACATCCATCTCTAAGCGAACCGTGCCTCAACTTGTACCAGTATACATTTGCTCTCCCATTAAATATGATAACGTATAGTCTTCAACGCAGAAAACGATTACTAGAATGATAAATCAGTTGATCTGCTGGCGATAAAAAATAGTACAACGCAAACTCAATAACTTGAAAACGCAGCGATACTTCAAGACATGCTGGAAAAATGAGTAAAAGGTAAAAAACGAAAAGAGCGATGGCATTAAAGAAGGTCATGTCAAAGAACGTGACATTTACTAGAAACAAGAAAAAAATCTGATATTATATATAAATATATTGACAACAACCCCTTGACTGGAAATATGCTAATCAGACAAGCATGTGATACAACAAAAATAAATGTTCGAAGCGTACGACGTTATCGAAAGTTCCTAGTGATTAGAGACACCCGATTTTCGCGGAAAGATTTTTGCACCAATTTGTTTCAATGTTATATGCGCACATCTGCAGCTTTGCTTTGTGGTTATTGGCAATGTGTCATTGTTTAGAGGCGTCACTTATTTGACTGGGCCAATCATACAGTTACTGCCACACCACACGTCTGTGGTCAGCGGGTAGAATCCCAAGATGTTGAGAGTTAAAAATAGCCTATCATTGCCCGCGAAGCAGAGCTGCGGGTGTGCATGTAAGACATTGAAACAAAGTGTGCAAAAATCTTTTCGAGGAAGTCAGGGTTTTCTACTAATAATGTAGAGAACCTTACATAAAAATAAAGATCCTAACACAGAAGACAGGAGAATTCACGTGATAGAAAACAGGCATGATAAACGCAGGTATCTCTAGAGGAGTATGAGATTTTCGGCGAGTTGTTGATGCATGATGCTTAATTCATCTTGTATCGCCAATTGCAGTTGTAGAATTGCTGTTGGCATTTGGCGATGTTATATCCTGCAGAACACCTCTATTACGGATAGATGAATGGAAATTAAAAGTGTGTTGAGGAATAATGGGAAATATGCAATTACTTAGGCCATAACCTTTTAAATATCATTTATGCAAAAACTTAAAACTTCTGAACGTATTTTAAAACGCCGACAGGTCACACGGCATTGTAATGTTGAGATAAAAGTTCTGTGGTTAACGAGAAAGCGAGAACTTTTGAGGGCCGCCTGCCCTAGAATAATAATAAATAACGTTTAAATGTTGATTGAGACATCGACATTTGATTACAGTTATTGAGGAACGGCCGCCAACTCAAATTTATTCGTATTTGAGGAATACAATGTATTTCAATTTCATTATTAAAATTCTGGTAACATCAAGAAACTTAGTAAGAATATGCGGTTTATTTAAAGCTGATATTGACGAAATGCCTGCGTTAGTTTACAGTGTAGAAATGTCCGAAGTAGAAAACTAATTACTAGGGACTGTTTCAAATGCCTTAACAGAACTAACATACAATTCCTTGTGACCGCAGAAATTCGATCAGTACCGTATGCTCTAAGAAAACTGCTTTTGTTCAGAAATTAATCTGAAGGAAGAATTATGATGAAAAAACAAAAAATCCAAAATGGAGACTGCAATCACCCATATATATATATATATATATATATATATATATATATATATATATATATATATATATGTGTGTGTGTGTGTGTGTGTGTATTGTATTTATTGCGTAGTTTAAAGTGGATACATAGAAACTTGCTGGATAAAAATAACTGAGCTTCAAAAGTGCTCGTATAACTAACTACGTATAGCCTTCAGTAAGGCGGCGTGTATAATAATCTTGCCTCCAGTTAGGGAGAATGGTGCAAGGCCATTTTTGATTTACATACTTTTTTCCCTCTATAAGCTTTCCTGAAGATCTATAAACATTTTTGGCATTTCATGCTCTAAATGTTAGTCTACTACACTCTTTTTATTGTTGGGTGATAAATTACTTCCACATAATGTGTCATTTGTTGGAAGATAAAAAATAACAATAGCTTTCTTATCTTCCAAAAAATCTCAGATAATGTGCAAGTCTAGCAAAAAAGAGGGTGAAGTAGATTAACATTTAGAGCATGAAATGCCAAAAATATATCCATGTCATCTGAATACCTTGTAAAGAGTATATTAACAATTACACATTGTTGAGCACCATTCCCCTTTATAAACAGTTCCGCGATACTTTACCGAAAATAAGCGTGAGGCAAGGCGAAGCAATCGGGAAGAAGTATTTTTTTTTTGTGTCTTAGAAACTCAACGCCAATCATTTCTTCAACCCTTTTTCTTCTGATTTCTAAGGAAGGATTAAGCCGAGAGGCTCGGGACGGGATGCGCTGGTGTTAAGTCGAAGTGGACCAGGGCGAGAGAGGAAAAAAAAATCTTGGCAGTGATGGAGCGTGTATCTTCCCTTTCCCCTCCTCGTCAGTGTTCCGCTTCTCCTAGAACCCCTTTTTATTGTGCAGGCTCTTCTTTACGACATTCGCGACTGCACACTCAGGACCCTTCTTCCCCTCCCAAGGGGTGGCGGGGCGAGGAGGGAGAGAACCATACAAAAAAGTCCGTTACGGTAGGGGGAAAAGGGAGGGGGGATACCAACTCTCCCAGCGGTGCTATCTGTCGGGATGTGACACAGGCTGCCTGCCGGTCGTGCCCGGCCTTAACTCTCTCGCCCTGCTCTGTCGGGAGGAGACGATAAGTTAGTTTGTCTTCAGCGTCTCCGCGGGCACGCACGCATGCGGCGCAACACATCAGTCTCCTTAAGAACTTCGCCCGGACTCCCTGGACACCGCTTGGTCACGTGCTCGCAGCTGATTTCAGCCTGGTGGGAGGCTGCTTTACCCTGACATATGAGCTTCCAAACAGTACTGCTTCCTATCCCCCCCCCCCCCCAAGCAAACTTGACTGCAATACATTCTGACAACAACTTATTGGAGGGGACCGCGGTGGTTGAATGGTCAGACCATTCGCCTCCCACTAAAGCATTCCGGGTTCGATTCCCGGCGGGGTCGGTCCCCAGACTCCCGGTTCCCCCACCCTCTCATTCCGGCGCTGCTTCATACTCACCTAATGTAACCTCTCACCAGTGCTGAAGACCTCTTTGTTAAGAGCTGACCAACATCTTTCATTATAATAGCAAGCCTGAGTAATTCGCATTTTCTTTTACGCACACGCTAGAATTCCAGTGACTATAAGTTAATGTCGCTTTTACTTTTGTCCGTTGACTTATTTGTAGAGCCACGATTTTGTGGCGAAAAGATTTTTGCCCCACTTTGTTTCAGTGTCTCATGTGCACATCGGCAGCTCTGCTTCATGATTATTGGCAGCGTGTCTTTGTTCAGACATTTCTCTCATTCGACTGCACCAATCATAATAAGATTATTGTGACTCCGTACGTCTGTGATTTGCCAAGGCAAGCGAGAGTGTAATCATCCAATCACAAACGATGTAGCAGATCTGCAGATGTGCACATGACGCATTGGAACCAAATGTTGCAAAAATCTTTTCGCCATAAAATCGTGGCTCTACTTATTTGACATCAACTGGAAGTCTTTGAGCCAATAATAAAAATATACCTTGACGTGCCCTATACCACTGTACGAGCGAGCAGCTAATGAACATATGTTGTATGCTGGAGTTCACATATATTCTTGGAGGCTAGCCTACAGGTCAGTGAACCCGCTAAATTTTCCTGTCTCTACTTATTGGCAATTACTAGGGGCCTAAAAAATTTGCAGTTAACTTTTGGGCTCATGCTAGAACACTGTAAGTTTGCGTCACTTTCGCAACTGGCCCTTGATTACATAGCACTTTCTGGAGGTCGTTGAGCTGATTATAAATACAACTAAATACAGGCCCAATCATGTGGCATCACCGTGTTAGCGAGCAGCCATAGAGTAGCTGCTGTCTGCTTGAGAATACAGACATTTATGGAGGCAAATTTACTGGTTGGTAAATCCGCGATTTTTTACATTATCGAACGGTTGCTATTTGCATTAGGTCTGGCTCACTGGAAGAGAGAATTTACAGCACAAACGGTGGATTGCGAATCTCAGATTCATTTTAGAATAAGAAAATGTTTTCTAACTAAGCCTCAAACATCTAAAACTTTTAAATAGTAGACGCCCTCAGAACTATACTGGCGTGGTAAACAGAGTATAACACAGACACTCAAGCAGGAAGATAGAGCGATGTAGAGAATAAGATAGCTAAATATAGATAGGAGGGAGAGGGTTGGAGTCACGTGGAAATGAGACCACGTGCTGTGGAAATGGCGGCCTTATGAACTACAGTTTTGGCACTCCATAATTTTGGCGACACCAGGTTTAAGCCAGGCAACGCTGAGATACATGAGCTTACCTGGAAATAGTTGTTTTAAACTACCCTCTTATTGACAAGGTGGCTGCTGAGAGGTAATATACAGACCACTCGCCTCCCAACATAGCGGTCAGCAGGGGTTGTCAGTCCTGAATCCCGTGGGGGTGAAACGTGGCGGACGTTGCTGTTTGCCACGTAGTTTTCTCGGCGAACCTGTTCATCGATGGTTTTCCCTCATTCCATTCTTTCTATCGTATAAGTAACGGACATGTTTGCCTTGTCCTTTCACCTCGGCATTTCTCCTCCATCATGACCCTGCCTGGGAGGGACGCTACGGGAGGATATTGATTTAAGTTGCACAACTGTAAAGAATTGTACAGTTTTGCCGAAGACCAAGTACACAATAGTCGTACACGTCCATGACTAACAAATAGATAAGGAAGTCGAAAATATAAATCTTGCCTGAAATAAACATCAGTATCCCCAGTGTTTAATGTTAATTCAATATGTACAGGACTGGATTCAGTTTCTTGGATGTACTCCATTGGAAATTGAATGACTGTCAAAGAAAACTAAACAAATAAAATAAAACTATAATATAAGCAGAGTATGCTTTATTCAGCAAGATACATACACAACAAGAAATTCCAAAATGGAATCGGGTCAAATAAAAACAAGGAACAAACAGTTAATAAATGAAAATAACAACAAATAAAATAAAAAAACCAAGTAACATGCTACACAGCGATGAGACGAAACAAAATACAATTTTTTTTCCAGACAGACAGTGTTACGACGTTTCGGGAACTGTAATCTGTTCCCGTCATCAGGTAGACTCACAGGGGTCTCCTCATCAGTCGCACTCGTGTTCCTGAACTCTGTGTGTCTACCTGTCTCTGGGAGGTTACAAGTTCAAAACTAAGAAAGATATTGAATTTGTGACAATTTGGTAACGCTTAAGAGCCCCACACATCAGGCACTAAATGCCGCGTTTGAGGTACGGACAGGCAATAAGGTCTAGTTTAGTCGATGCGTCAACAACCGTATCGCCTTTATGCGTGGGGCGTGTAAACAATATGGCAGTGTTTTGTTAGATGGCTTTATCCTATCCTACTATTTTATGTACGGAAAGTGCTTAGTAAGGTCCAGCGCGTGCTTCTATATTTTTGTTTTACGTTTCCGGTTGATATTATTTGTGTGACAGCAGTTTGATAAAGCCCTTTCGTTTCCATTTTGAATTACCCCGAAATCATGTTTATAAGCATGATATCTGGAAAACAATAAATAGAGAAGCATAGATTAAAACCTTTACTTATCGTAGATCATGATGTCGAATACACGATTAGTATTATTTCTTTAAAAAAAATCTCCTAACACACTGCAACACTGTCCATGCACCTGCTGTATACGGCTCATAAGAAGGTAATATCTGCGCCATGTCAGACGGGAAATTTTAATAAATCTCCTTGCATGGAACTTACAGCGAAAATGGAAGAATTCGAAGATGACAGGTAATTACACCCATTAATTTTGTTACTCTTTTATCAACGCAAAGCGTACTGCGAAGAATTTTTTTCTATGATGCTTATCTCGAAATAAAAATTAGAAAGGGCTTGATGCAAAGTGGTAGGTCAAAGAAATATTTAATATAAGTCATTCTTGAGCAGTAAAGAGACGCAGCAGACCTTTGTGTATTCTCGATAAGAAAGGATACTTCTTCTTGGACAAGGGAAACAAATATGTAGTTTATTAAATAAGGAATAAGGAGTGAAAGAATTCAATTTAAAAGTTACCGTTGCGGAGAAGTAATTAATATCTCACGGTACGGTAGCTTCATTTTTTAAAGAAACGAAACATCAATTTTCATTTTGTCGTGTCTCCTGTAGCGGCAGACAAATATGCACTCTAGCTACCGCCCACCAAGACTGAGTTATTACGACTTGAATAGAACATCTCGGACGTATTTTTAGAAGCGTTACCCCAAGAAAACTTGAAATACTTTACATGAGCTATACCACAGCCGTCATTAGTAGGAGGCCGCTGCCTTAGATCTGGCAACCCTGCCAGGAAGGGTCATTTTAACACTTCTATTAACTCTCTATAGGTAGGGCCCCGGTAGTACTCGCGAAAAGATTTTTGCCCCACTTTGTTTCAGTACAGTGTCTTACGTGCACAGCTGCAGCTAAACTTCTTAATAATTGGCTGAGTATTTTTGTGCAGATATTATTCATTTGATTGTGCCAATTAGTACATGGATAACTGTAACACAACACGTCTGTGATTTGCGGGTTTAAACTCCAGACGTTGTATGTTAGGGCTTCCAATCACTGACCACAAAGCAGACATGCAGGTGCGCACGTAAGGCACTGAAACAAAGTGATGCAAAAATCTTTTCGCGAAAACTACCGGGCCATAGTTATAACCATGACTATTAATTGTGCAAAGAAAAACCAAAATAAATGTATTGACGAGTTAGTTCGGAGGTTAGGTGAAAGGGTTATTAGGCTCTTTAACAAGGTGACAATTAGTGTGAAGTGAGGTGAAGGGACAATACAACAGCTATGACCGAGACAGGATTCGAACCCAGGCCGGCACGAGTTAGTTCAGAAAACATATGCTCATACTACGTACAATTTTGCTAGTTCGTTTTCCAGTGGAACTCTGTGGAGGTGTAATTATTTGAATTTTACCCAGTTATCAAAACATGAACTGCTCTAACCTATAGACACGTAATTTTGTTCTCGTGACGGAGGAAAGTAGGTCACAGAGTTTAGCAGTAAAGCAAATTCAGATAAAGTGTAAACAGAATTTTGAGACTCTTCTTTCACGTAATATTTACAGGGAAAAATTATTAAGGTTAAAAGTATGAACTTCACATTTTTATAGCGTAATGGTTTTTCATCTCGCTTTAAGCTTCGAAGCACCGTTATATCGTTTCAACATAAGCTAAAACAAAAATAATACTTTTTGATACGTAAATGGACAAGATTATTAATTCATATGGATCCACAGCAATTAAACGAGATAGACCTTTACATACTTTTTTTTTTCACATATAAGCTGATAGATCCATTATCACTCATAAAATCCCAATGATTCCTTAAAAATAGCTGATGGATTTTCCTCGTCCCATAGACTTAATCCCCGTTCATTCCGTAGCGAAAATTTTATAAAAGTTTTGTCGGGCGAAATTACCTACGCACATAACAACGAGATAATTGCTATACCTTTATTGCTTTAATATTGCACGCAACACCGAAAAGTTTAAATCGAGGCAAAACATATTGTTGACAACATGCTTTAGCACGTTTATGTTATAGGATTTGTATTTTTATGTTGTAATAGTTAGGGGAGTTAAATTGTTATTGATACTCTATCTTATCCTATAATGCTAAGTTCTTGTACAGATTTTACAGTTGTGTTATAATCAATTTTAAATTAAGGTATAAGAACTAGATCTAAATTAACTAAGGCAAAAGTCAACAACGATTTCAGAGTTATGTAAACATCACGAGGCACATATTGTTGCTTCAACATTTTGTACACAAACTCTGGTACTCAGTGAATAAATACATTTTGCGTTTAAATTATCAGTCTGCAAATGGACATAAACTAAATGAAAAAATTCTTCATTATTTTAATACATTAAACGACATATTCAGATAATTTTGGAGATTCTTTCACGTTTCCCTAGTTTAGTTTTAAATGGCGTAGTAGCGTCATTAATATCACATCCGTAAACCTCTCGCACAGTGATTATCGGATAGTAAAACTATTTTCAAATCAAAATGCGACTATTTTTTTATGACATTTGGTTATCATAGAGGCCTAGGTATTATCACATAAAAAGTTATAAAAATTACAGTTTTCAAGATTTGTAGATTTTGTGGTTTCAAGCCCTTATTTATTTAAAAATAAACAGTTCTTAATGTTTTATTCGAAAGTAAAGCATACTACCGCATAATGCCGTATAAGTAAACGTCCGTTGATAAAATACCTACTTTGAAGAAAAAAAAATCTCATCGAATTTTGATGAGTAGTTCATATTTTATTGACGATTGAGTAATCCAGTCTTCCGCTCGACATCCATACCCCTTAAGTCTGCAGTTCCACTACATTTTATACAACTTCTTTCTATTGTTACACATTTCTGATTTCACACGCCCGGTATGCCTTGTTTTCAGTTGTTATTGCGATTCGAGCTTTTGGAGGCGTAAGTAAGATAACATTTTAATTATTCGACACAAAAAAGGGGAACGATATTTCTCATATTATGTATTATGTTTAGAATTAATTGGCGATGCCACAGTTTAGCTAATCGGTGGTCCAATTCATTCTCATTATTCACATTGCTTTATAGGCAGGGTCCAGTACGTTTACACATAAATGCTAGTTATTTTTACAGATATCTCGAGTTCATTAAACAATTACCACTTTTTTTAAATGTGCTAATGCTGCTCCAAATATCTGGTACACCTCCTATTTTATATTAATTCACTCATGTACTGCTGGAATAAGAAACGTATTGCAGGATTATAATGGCTAAACGAGTACCAAAGAAAGACGTTTAAGTGAAAACATATTCTGTGGCTGCCGTATTATTTTTACTTATTTGAACAGGTATAAAAAAATCAATTCATTAAATATCTATAAGGTGCAAACTTGAGAAATATGGGCAAATCCTATTTAAACCGACACAGCAAAAAATAAATAAATAAAAATCTCTTCACCCCTACGGCCAGAACAAAGAGAACATCAAAGGCACTAGGCCTACATGTGTTACAAGTTTTCTGAAATTCTGCAATGTGGTTCCTTTGATACCTCGCATATCAATAATGGCTGCCATTCTTATAATAGAAGCCCGGCATGAACAAAATACGTAATAAATAATGTTGTTTTTTTAATAACTTAATGTGTACCGAGTTTGATTGAATCGTGATAAACGGTTATTAAGATATTTCGTGTGATTGAAAATTATTCAAATTGCCATCATTTTGAAAATACAAAAATGCATTTACTAAAACATAGATGCCAAGTCAACCTTACTTAGTTCTACACGTTTGCTGAGGTTGAGTGAGTTCTGAAAAATGATTCTTAAAATACTTCGTGTGTTTTTAAAACGTTAAAATACCAACCATTTTTAAAATATGAACATTGAATTAACTAAATACATATAAGTCAAGTGGCAGGGTGTACGAAGTTTGATATTATTCAGAAAAACTTTGCTGAATGAAGTATGTCATATTTTGCTTTTAAAAAGTACTAAAATGGCCTCCATTTTGAAAATATGAAAACGGCATGGATGAAATACACAAAAGGCAAGTCAGCTTACTAAGTAGTATATAAGTAAGATGTTAAATGAAATTAGGAAAAAAAAATTCCCAGAAAGGAGATCTCATAAGCCTACTTTTTCCTCCGGAAGGTAGGCAAATAACATTTACTTAACCTCGGTTATGTTTAACACATTCACATTAGAGGCTTTAATTACAAACAGTCACGAATTAAAATTTTCTTGGTATAATGTTATAAGACAGAGTGAAAAATTTTGCCTGTAGTTATTTTCACTATTCATTCTTGTTGCACAAAACATCCGTTTTATGAATAGTGGAGTTGTTCAATCCAGCTTTACTTCACATGAATGTATTTTAAATGTGTTCACAAATCTTAGTGTTGTTACCGCCAAATGTGGGTGCTTTGACTGTAGGGGTAATACTGGCAGACTCAAAATCGTATTTAATTTGGTGTCATTTGGTGAAGATATGGAAAACTTTATATGAATAGATCAAACTTAAGGGTTTCACTATACTTATTAATTTCTTCATTAAATTGCCCTAAAAATATATTTAGCCGGTTGATGTTACCCCTGCAATCAAGTATCCATATTTGATGGTAGTTAATGGATATCACAATGTAGTAGTTTTGAACGATTGCAGATAATAACTTAAATTTAACACGCTCTCACTGGGCTATAACAACCCACATTACTAAATGACAGTTCGTGCGTTAATGCGATTGTAAAACTAGAAGAATCCTTACCTCAGAGTGGTTTCAGGAGGCTAGAAAGGGCGTCACAAAATGCAAATGAGTTTCTTGCACTTGATGTGTCTACTTAGTCTGATGGGATTACTCTGGAGGCACTACACGAGTGGTCGATAATAAACCTGGCAACTCACTCAGGACCTGCAGCTACACAGTTTCGTAACGACTCCACAGCGAAACTGTTCTGCTGCCCGACGTAGGAACAACTGACAGTCTGGCGAAGGCCATTGCTACCTCAGGAGAACTAGACAAACGTCTAGGGCACCAAGAAGCCATATTTACTACTCAGTAATTTGAAATCAATGAAATCAGTATTTTGTAGGACTTAGTTTCTGTCAATAACTACCACTGTATATGAGTAATTATATACAATGACACGATTTGGGATATGCAGTAAGTCGAGAAAAGTACATTCCTGTTTATAATTCCACGAGTTGGAAGTAATGGTTGAATACTAACGAGGATGTTTCCAAGTTCGTTAGTTTTCGGTAGTTATCTCTACGGACGCTCTTGTAGTGTCGAAAGTATTATTTTGCGGACGTCAGATTCCTGCAGGGCGTGTAGCATCATAGTCACTAGTAGTTAGTATCGCTGAGTTAAATGGTTCTGCCACTTAAGTCAAAAACTTTTCGAGTACTTTCTACAACCACACAATTCTTAGCATATTATCATCATGCGTAGTGAAACATGTTTGATTATATAAGGATGAATACGTTAGGCACCTTGTAATACATTTTGTGCATCACCTATCGGTCGAGCTGGCTGCAGTCAACACATCCATTTATGGATGTGCTATTTATGTATGTGTTGACTACAGCCAGCTCGGCTTGTTTTCTTTTTTTTACGTATTTCGTTGTTTGTCTTTCTTAGTCTCTTTCTAAGATTTCTGGGACGACATTATATTTCAATGGCGTATGTCCACAATAATACAGCTTGTCACTCTGCCCCATTGCATGAAACATTCAAAGACATTATTGAGGAGCTGGACATATCTTTTTTTCTTAAATTAGTGGACGACATTTTTAAAATCATATGATCAAAGTTTGAAGTGTGTATTCTTTTCATAGAAAAACGCATCATAAGAATTTTTAAATAGTTACACAAGAAAAATTACTTTCCGTATCTCGCTGCAGCACGACTCACGCGCCAGGTCCACTCAGTTTGACCAACAATGACTTGCAGAAACAGAGCGTTATTTTACGAAATGACTGGAGATGGATAGTGGTCTCTTGTGGCCGAAGAAGATAGACGCACCTTTCGTTCGCCTCAGTGTAATATCTCTTCCCGTGGCCGCATTCCGATACTACTATCGAGCACGGGAGGTCATTGGCTGTCGATTTCTCGCGCTCCTGGGTAGCACCCTGTGTGAGGCTAGGAGGATTACCTGAGGCCATTGAGTTCACCGGAACTCTGGAAGACATGCAGCGCTAGTAAAAACGGTCATTGGTGCGAGGTTAGTTTTGTTTCTCCTTTAGAAACCTTAATAGACGTTTATATCATTGTGGTGTTACCTGATAATATATTTACTCTATAGAGTAACACGAAGTAGTCATCGATAACTTTTATTTTCAGAACAGTGAGTGAGTGAGAGATTTTGTTCAGCGCTTAACATCGAGGTCTTCATCGCTGGTGAGGGATGACATGAGGTGAGTATGGAGCAGCACCGGAATGAGAGGGCGGGGGAAACAGGAGATCCCCGAGAAAACCTGCCGATTAACGGCATCATCCGGCACGATTCCCACATGCGAAAATCCTGAAATCGAACTCGGATCGTCTTGGTGGGAGGCGAATGGTCTGACCATTCGGCCACCGCAGCCCCCTTTTCGAAATAGCCAATGGAAATAAGTCTTCGGATAATTTCCTGAAATAAAATTATTCTTAAATGAAAATAAGTTTTCAAATATGTTGCGCAACTGTATTTGACATAGGATGTACACTGTAAAATGAGCACTCAGCAGAACTTGTTTTATTGTACCGATAGATGTTAACTTTTGAGAGTGTTCAAAAGTTTACGGTTTTTTAGTTAGGTGGAAGTTTTCATATTAAAATTAGTAGAGATGGCTACAAAACGACCGAAAGAAAACTTTACACAGTGCTCACTTTATCGTGAACGGGCTATAGTAAAACAGGTATTCACATAAGAGATAGTTGTTTACACGTTTAACTGTCAATATTTCCAAAACTCTCTAATCACTATCGCAGTAGGCGGAATATCTGCAGATAACTGGTGGTGTTCCGTTACTGCTGGCGAACACTGACAAACAATCGGTTATTTCGGTGCTGAGGCAGAGTTCGCCCCTTCGTCGTTTGGGCCTGCTCGCGGCCCAATCAAGAACTCCGCGGGCGTAATTGGGCTGCTGCCGTGCGGTTTTGCCGACCCCACAACCCTTCATCCAACCCCCCTCCTCATCCACCAGCTCTTACACCCTCCTCGCCTTCCCCCTTTTATTGACCCAGCTTTGTGACGGGGGTTTATCCTCGCGTCCTTCATCTCGCCGGCTGACGTGACCCGTGTCAGCCGAAAGGAAAGGGAAGCAGAACGTCCTCATCCGAAGCAGTGTTGCCAATTGGGGCTAAAGCAAAAAACACAATAAAAGGAGAAACATCACGGCAATCTCGTCTTGTAAATGTTCTGTGCTCTTCTTCAGGAAAAGGGTAAACGAATCCTTGATAACCTAAGGCTGCTAAATTTCCCACTTCCGTCAGATAACTTATGAAAGTAAAGTAAATATTGTAATAAAATAACTGCGAAATGAAATTATGCATATACGATGGTTCATGTCTCTAATAACATAGTATTTAGTGCATTGAAAAATAAATTGCGGTAATGAAAATCATATTATAAACATGGCAATTCTGTAACACCTCTCGCCATTGCTCATGATGCGTATTTTGACGTTGGTATTAGGGAGGAGTAAGAAGAAGGAAAAATATTTGTTGCCAACTTCTGATATATTCGCGTGAACACAAAGTCCTCGCTGTTTAACATGAAAGTTAGGACTTCCTTATAAGCTCCCATGTCCTTCTGTGTCGCCATTGTTGTTTTGTCCAGTCCTACGTTTGTGAAATCTTCCATCACCAGCCTAGTGTGTTATCTGCTCTGAATCCAAGTAATTACCTGTTCTGACTTAATTTTGTGAATATTAATTTATCATCAGTATTAGTTATTTACTTTGGCCTTTCGCTTTGTTTCATTTTGTTACTAGCCATCCCGGCATGCATTGCAATGCATATGTATTGCGTTTAATTCACCCCCCACCCCCCGAAATGCGTATAACTTTGGACAGAAAACCTTCCACAACAATTCACCAAACTTATTATTTTTTTTTTTTTACATTTTCTGGGATTAAAATTCTCTCTCACCCCCC
>PNEQ01130132.1:0-17061 GCA_003012365.1 Medauroidea extradentata | reverse complement strand
TATTTTTCCCTTCGCTTGCCAACTTTTATTTTTCTGGAAGGCGAATGTTCACGGTTTCGCTCAAAATAAAAAAAATAAAAAAATATCTCATCGATCCAATACTATCACATTACTCCAATCTTAATATACTATAATATGATATCAAAGATAAATAAATATTTTTAGTGAGTATGTCAGGCATTGGCTGGTTGGCAACTTCAAATCACGACTGCGCTTGAAGATAATCCCCACTGTAATGTGTAATATGAAAACTTATTGTGTGTTTTAGTAGTTAATGTCTTTGTTATAAAGTATACCTATAACAAGATGTAGCTAAAATAAAGGTGAAGTCAGGCGTTAAAGAGAGGATTGGCTGACGCAGCTAAGACTGTTTTCACATTGTAGGTTGAGCGAGATTTTACTGTTTACAGAATATTTTCAATCAGTCAATTTATTTGTCGTTAATCCAGAGTGGCAGTTGACATCGTCACGAGAAATAAATAGTTGACAACACAACTAACAAGCAATGGGCAAAAATGCAATTAATAACAGCATGAACATATGATTGCAAAACGATTAGCAGGACCAAATTATTTTTAAATTTACAACTGGCTGCAGAACTAGGTAGATACTCAGCAATACAATAAAATGGGTTGGCAACCAACCAATTAAAAATCACACATTTAAATCTTTTCAGTCAGTTTTATAAGTGTATAAGTATCATGAGCCAATTTACTAAAAAATAAAACTAACCGATATTGATAATTATTTTGAGAAGTACTTGACATGTTGTTTACATATTATATGACTGTTTTGTTAGTCATGAGAATGATTATCACCATTAAAATAATATTAATCATAAATTAACCTTCATACGGAGAAATGAAACGCAAATATTAAAATCAATTATTGCAAACATTTTCTCATTTTTAAATAAAGGACTATGACTAGCCATCCAATCAGAATTTGTGAGTATGCGATTAGATATTTCGATATGATCTTTGAAAGAACTGTGTAATGTGAGTGCATTGAAAAAGCTGGATTTAGTTTCTTGGACATCCTCCATTGCGATACAGATGACTGTCAAAGGAAAATAAAGATAATGGAACAACATAAATAAGCAGAGTATGCTTTAGTCACCAGGATACGTACACAACGTAACCTACTGTGTTTTTTGTTTCGTCTCATCCATGTGTCGCATATTTCCTGTTCGTGTCTGATATAACACTGGTTTTGTTTTGCCTCATTGGTGGGTCGTATTTTTGTTTATTATGTGGGTTAAAGATTTTTTCTATTTGTCCTTTTGACAAAGGAGATCTCAGACTTGGGTTTTCTACCTTGGTGTGTCTTGGGTTTTTTTTCTTTTTATTTCTTATATATTTGTTCTTGTTTTTATTTGACCCGATTCCATTTATGGAATTTTATGTAGTGTGTGTATCCTGTTGACTAAATCATTCCCTGCTTCTTTCTGTTGTTCTGTTATCTGTATTTTTCTTTGACAATCATGTATATCGCTAGATATGATGGTATATGGCGAAAAAATTTTCTGACTACATACCCTTGAAAACCATGTAGTTAATTGTAAGACATATTGTTGAGTGATCTACGTCTGACACGACATAGCTGTATGCTGGCCAATAACATGCATCAAATATTACAATAGAGTAATTCTTATTGGCTCAGTCAAACAGGTCAATAACTTCACGTACAAGCGATAGCCGGTAATCTGGTAAGATGAACGTACGTTGAAACCCAGCAGACAGTTCCAGTTTCCCCGCGATAAACTGTCATCTTTACATATCGCAATGGAGTATGTCTAAGACACTAAGTCCAGCTTTATCTATGCACAGTAACGAAGCTGTTATATTTTATTGTTGGCAGTTATCAAAGTTTAACGAAATTATTTTTAACAACCACGAAGGCCTAGTAGTACTTTTTCCTGGTGAAAGTTGCCGAATGAGCGAGAACATAAATTAAGGCAGGGTTACTAGAAAATATTGTATTTATCGTGAAAGGTGCTGGGGTGGTATGTAATACCGAGTAGTAGCTGCGGCTTATCTTGGCAAGGTTCTTGCCCGGCGTGGCCAGCAGACTCCACAGCCCCTCTCCTGCTTCCCATACATCACGCCTCCGCAATATCGGCGCCTGAGCCATCTGCGCCTCTGCCATTACGGACTATTTGTCTGCGCCCGTCGGCAAACACGCTCTTGTTGGTCTGCCGGCGGGAAGCTCCTCGCACTCACCCGTCTGCGATACATACATTCGCCTTGAACATTAAGGGACTCTAATAACTAAAGTCGGGGAAAATTCGGTGGTTCACTGACCTGTAGGCTAGCTTCCAAGAATATTTGTGAAATAGAGCAGACGGCAGTTGTTTATATTAGCTACTGGCTGTCTCAGTGAAATGGGCCTGTATTCAGCTACAGTTTTATTATTGGCTCAGCTACTTCAAGGAAGTGTGGAGTAAACCAACGGCCAATTGTAAACGTGATACCGACTTATAGTTGCTGCAATTCTAGCTTGCGACTAAAAAAAAAAAAAAACCGAAATGTTCAGGTCATTAGTAACGTCACTTGGAACCCTCTGGATTCTGCATGGACGTCAATATAGAAGAAGAAAACAACAATATTATCCCATTCCTAGAGATAGTGGAAAATCGAGAGAATATTTTCTGCCGGAGTATTCTGCAAATCAGTGTAGCGTCCTAGGCGTTGCATGATTGGACGGTTTATCTGTTTACAGACGAATCACAGACGTTCGGTCGTAGCGCACTGACCCAGTAATATAGGGAGGGACCACCAGTAACGAAAGAGAAATGTCAGACATGAGTACATACACAAAACGGCTGAAGATATGTGTGATATCTGCTCTCGTTCAAGGCCATGATCCATCATTTATTTCAAACAATTGCAAATAACTCGAATATTTTTAAACCAAATGCTTTGAAAAAAATTGAGACTGTTTACAGTCATATGATACACAAATAGTCAGAGCGTTTTTTAAAATAATGTACCATTTGTTAGCAAAAAATTATTTTTCTACATTTTGCCTTATTTTGACCACAAAATATATGATATGTCAAGGGCAAAAATCTAAAAATCCATTTGGTGTATTGCAACAGAAAAATTCAGATACAAACGATGATATATATGTATTGAAACTGTGAGAATGAATTTTTGATATATATATTAATTTGCGTTTAAAAAAATATTTTCGAAACCACTGCCAAACTGAAGTGCGAGGCCTTAAGGCGTCGCCTTTTGTAGCGATGACTACACGTGGCTTATAGTGACGTTTGGCAAACTGTTGTGGAGAAACTTAGAAATGCCGGTCACGTCAGATAGTTTTGGGAACCGACTGTACGACATATAAAACAATCGACTGGGTGGAGCTAATAAACATACTCAAAATTCTACTTCGTAAAGTAATCAGTAATTGAAAAAGTAATGCCTGTTGTTGCTCCGAATGCTGGACAAAAATATTTGTCCAATAAATACTTGTAACATAACGAAAACGGCAAATATTTCGTTAGGCCTGATATTCTTTGGGAAGAAGATTTTACTTTTTTTTTTTTCGCAGTACATAAAAAATATAATTTGAGTGAAAGGATGCGGGAATATACCTGTCGTTGACATTTTTATAAACTGCTACTCCCTCGACCTCACAACACTAATCCTGTAAGAAATATCTCGAGATCGGGAGACAGCAATATCGCCCATTTCCAGCGGTTTCCGTTGTTTCAGCATTCACTGGCTCACGAAGGAGGGCCTTTCAGACTATTTTCTCCCATCTCTCAGATAACGGTTCGGAAAACTTACAAAATCCCTGTTCAGATCCCACAAGCAAACTCACGATAATCCACCTCACACAATCTGCATATCAGTTATTAACCAGAATAAAGCGATTATCAAATGCCTCTTTTAATACTGAAAAAAAAAAACGTAAACATAATGGTTTTACATTAGGTAACCTTAAGGGAACATTTCGACGGTCCAGTTCAAAAGGGAAACAACTCAAAATATTGCATTTTTGAGATTTGCAGAATTTCACTCTACCCAGTTGAATTGAAACACAAGTAAATTCCTCTGTTTTAATAACGTTGCCCTTCATTCTGACTGTCAGTAAAGGTCTAGAAATTGTATTTCTTTCAATTTAGAGTGTTATAATTTTAGCAAAGGCAGATTATAAATATATTAAACACCTTGAACAGTTGCCTCTGTAATTTTTGCTTCAAATTAAATCCAACCAAATATGTCAATTAACAGTTTTTTCGGCGAAACGGAAATCCTTCTATAAGCATACGCAAGTTCATCCAGCAAATTACGTAGTTTAAGAAGAGAAAATGCTTATGCTGTCTGACAAATAAAAGTTTGATAATTCTAAAATAATTTGTTTGAGTATGTACGAACTTACAGTATACTAACATATTAACATTCTGTTGTCCCAAGCATCCTTGGATTTCAGTGTTGCCAGACCGATCTGTCTGTTTCTCAGTAAGAATGTTCGCAAATAAAAAAACCGTTAAGGTAACTTACTGAGCTCACATAAAATTAGTTAAATAAAGAAAATTCAGTCAAACAGGCAATGCCTATACCTCTTATGAAAATTTGGCCACTGTAGTGTACACATCGAAACTTCACTAAAGTAGTGTGAAAACCACCGAGTTGGCAAAACTGACTACCATTAGATGTGTTGAACTTAATTCTACTACAGGTTAGAAAGACCAGTGTTAAACATTTGTCACAGAGATAATTTCTGCTGCTTGAGAGCTGGTATCGGTAATGGTTGCAAACTGGCCAATCACAGAGCTTACTTGCATTTTAAGATAAATCAAGTTAATGATTTAAAACGTGAAATTTGTTTATTTTTACTTTAAGATTAAGTTAAATGACTTCTGTCATGTCCAAACCTATTTAAATTTCATTTAACTATATAGTTTCGTATTATTCTGGTTCCTTAGCGATATTAATTAGCGAAACTAGTGGCAGAAATTTAAAACGTGAATATGTGTTTACAACACCAGATTGGTCAAATATGACGATGTAGAGATTATGTCAGAATGAAAGTAGACATATTTATAAATTTCGAACAATTTTATGTAGGTTTGAGGAAATAATATTTTCTGTTACTTTTGGTATCCCGTCCGTAAGTAAGTTAATATGAATATATACATCCAAAAATGTTTATAATTATTCAGAACGAAATTGTATCTGTACACAAGCAAACAACCATTTAGCTCTTCCTACGAAATCTTATACGTTTGAGCAACACTAAAGATTTAAAAAAGAAAAATATTTGAATCCAGAAGCAATTATTTAACTGCCTGTATAGAAACTAATTTTTGGTGCTCCAAAGAAATATTATTTTACTAAACGAAACATTTTAATCACTGTTGCATTGATAAAATCAATTCAGAAGAGAATATTTTAAGATGTCACAATCACACGCGTGTGTTACATATAATTTTGTTTGTGTGATACGTGGAATTATAAGTCTCGCGCCTACGGCTTTTTGGCAAGTTTACGTCGCCCACGAGGCGCGACCTGAATTACTTTCCTGGCTAATTGGCCAAGGGTGGAATTTTCACTTTAGCGGCCGCACTTTCTCTTGCCTCTATGAATATTTGAAAGCGTTGTGGAACGAGACGAGAACCCCCTGCCGGTAACCTGGCCACGAAAATAACTATTCTTCCTCGTGTGAACCAATAATGACCACGAGCTACATACTAGGGGTATTCACAGAATCATTAATAATTGAAAATTGTTAGGAAGAAATTCGCCACAGAGGGATACATTTATACGTTACCGGGAGTATTTGCTGAATTAGTGTACTTACGTTACCAACATATGGCCAGATTTAATGTTTGTCCATCTTTGTCACTGATATACAAATTTATTTCGTTACCAGGATGAATGAGCACTTTTGACAATTTCAGTTTAAAATATGCGACGGGCTATATAAAAAACTATTTATTTAATTTACTTGAAATTTTTTTCTTCTTTAATGGATGTACCCGTTGTTAACCGTGCAATGTTCTATGATCTGAATTTTATGATATGAGTTATACTAGAAATTCAATGTATGGGGGTTAATTTTTACTCTAAATCTCAAACTAACAAACGTATTTTTTTTTAAAACTTGTAAGTACGAAAAAGTAAACAAAATGAATTATTTTACAGACTAGTCTTTAGTATACTTTTAGCCACTCCTACATATTTACAAACATCGTGTGGTGTGGTATCTGATAAATATGGTTGCCTCTTAGTAATTTGTACTTGTATTGTAAAGCAACCTGAGGGACCTGCTTGTACGGTAATGCTAAAGAAATACGTGAGATTTGTTGTTCTGAAGTATGCACAGTTTCAATAGTCATGCTCGCAAAGGTGTGACTATTATAATGCGACAATTGTAGTACTGACTCCAGTAAGACGGCATTACCCCAAGTTGGTAATGAGGTGTTTAAAAATCCACTGTATGTTTTCTGTATTTACCCAAAATATAAGAACCAAACTTCAACCTTAAAACATTTTACACCTGCGTGATTACAAAGGAAGTGCTAGATGAAATATTTAATAACATTTATCACATGTGCTGTGTATGCAGTTAATGTGGCGAGCAATGTGAGTTTGAAAGCTGTATTGCAATTTTGTTAAATGTAATTCAATTCATATGTATAAAAATAAGTTTTTTGCAAATGCAGTTACTGTTTGTGCATAGTTAATAAATGAAGCAGATGAAACATAAATTTTCAAAACATTTTCCTTCCAATAAATTTCAGTAAGAATCAGTCATGCATCTCACAGGTAATTAAGGCCAGACTATTAGGTTATGCTTTATAAAAAAAATGAAAATTTTAGTAATTTTCCTTTCAATCAGAACAACAGACGTAACAGAAAATCCAGTAGATAATATATTATATATCTTTGTCGTGTTCAGTACGATATGTTAGTTAAAATTCAATAGGTTTACACAAAGTTTGTTATCAACAAGGGAACCATTTTTTTAAACAATAAAACGTAATAAAATATTTATACCCCCTTTTATTAGCTTCAAATCCATCCAATTCGAAAAAAAATTAAAAGAAAGAAAAAACTATAATATGGATTCAATTTTTGTGTAGGCCTAATAAAGCATTTTGATTAAATGTGTATGTTAATAGGCACTGATAATAAAATAATTTTATATGCTTTATTACAGACAGTAGTAAATGTACCAAAACTGTCAGCTGATAAATTTGTACCAGTTTTTCTGCAAACAAGGCTTAATGTGAGCTCCAAATACACTTGAATCGTGTCTTAGAAATATTGATTTACGCTATTGAGAGCGACTGCTGAGATCTGTACACTCAAACATACCAGCAGCAGATAATAGATAATCAGTAAGTTCGTATGACTCCACTAAAATTATAACTGCTTCTCGCGCCTTGTTCATAAGCAACACACTCAGCTAAATAGTGTTCCGGGTTGCAGACTGCACTTTTGTAAGGCGACTAATAATAAGGCATAGAAAAATCAAACCTTTCTGTGCAAACACAAATTCGTCAAAAATAGCGGAACCAGAGAAACAAAGAAATTAATGCAAGAGAGTAAAACGGACATTTTTATAGAGCTTGCAACTAAATTTTGCGATGATAGTATTCCAGAACGCCTTGGCTAAATATTTTAACAGAAAGTAAAGAGCGTTGCTCTGTAGACTAAACTCTAAATTTATCTTACTCGTGACATTTTTTCTAATGCATCTAAGTAAATAGAAAAAAACTGAGATAACGGAATATGTGGTCGGCGCGCGCGTGACACGTAGAAAGCCGTCCACCTATTCCGTTATCTCAGATCATTAGTAGCCTATGTATTAGTATGTATATTAGTCGTCACTCGTACGCGATAAATATTTTTTTAATTCCTACAACTGCAGTTAAAATAAATGAAATGTAGTAGCACGGCGGTGAAGATAATTTTCCAATTTTTATTTAGGAAAAAAAAAAAAAAAGGAAGCCAAAGATGTCAATTGCCGTTTTAGATGCAACGTTAAAATTTTTCTAGCAGCGAATTTTAACTTCGCGAAAATCCAGGTTAAGTTAAGGTAAAATTGACTTTTATTTGGTGGGTCAAGTGCTTGATAGACGAAAATGTGAATCTATCAAGGCAGCAAAGAAAATAAGTTTTAAAGTAAATTATTTTCCTTCCAAATATCGTGTTAATTCTTTTATTCGGGCTGTATTTAATAATACATATACCGAACATTTGACATACATCACATTGTAGTTTGAGAGTTAGTAACGGTGAAGTTTTCACTCGCTACGAGAGACTAGATAGTTGGCAGTGAAGTATCTGTGTTGACGGGTTGAAGGAAGGAAGGAGGGGGCAAGTCAGGCTTCGGGACAGCTGGAGACAACGACGAGGGCAGACCGCTCTAGGCCTGGCGCCATGTTGACTCCGTCACGACGGTAAAGCTCTCTGGCCACCTGGCCGGCAACTGTGCTACGTCGCACGTCTTCCAGAGGTTTGAGAGCAGGCCTGCCGTAGTTCAAAGATGACACCGCCGGCACTATCTTGCCCCGCTCCTGCCACAACATGGCCGTCTTTAGTATAGGCTGTTCACTGTAGACTGAGCACTCAGCAGAACTTGTAATTAATTAACAATATGTTTTATTGAGCCAATAGATGTTAACTTTTATGAGTGTTGAAACGTTTACACTGTTTTTTTTTTTTAAACGTTATGCAGTGCTCTCTTTATCGTGAACGGCCTATAGAGTCTTGAATGTGGCAACATTTCATCGGGGGCCTACTGCTTGTCATTTCTTGGCCACCCTAATCTCTGCAACTTGTGCAGATGCAGTTTTAGTGGCATGTACACGTCTATACTGACTATGGCAGCAGGCCTCCGATGCAGCGTTACCACATTCAAGACTCCGGCCTTCTACTAAAGACGATCTTGGCCACAACAAACAAGTGCCACACCAATGCTGATAGCCAATATCTCCGTGTGTGACCACATTGACCCACGCCATGCTGCGGGTCATAACATGCGCGTCAGTACTGCACGGTCAAGTCAACTGGTCTCGGGGGAAAAGTGTGAACTGTGCTGTAATTTTTTTGTATCTGATTTAGGCCTACATATCTCTATATGGCAAATGCTCTGACGTCTCGGATTTCAATTGGTTGCAGTTAAGCTTTTCGTTTATTTTGCGGTACTTGTTGGCTATGAAGTTTGTATCATGGACGAAATTGACTGCCACATGCTGAAAACGTTGTACATAATAATTTATTTCTCTGCCAGCAAAATACGCTGTCATCATAAAAGCTGAAAAAGAGCTATGTAAAAAAATGTTCTCTTTATGTACATGTTTATTGATGCACCTTTTACAGATCTTTCTATTATAGCACACATTCTTTTGTGGCCAGGTATGTTTTGATACATTATACTTTCAAAAATAAAATCACTTCAACGGGCGTGTACAAAACTAAGGTTGTTGAGGTTATGTATATTCTGTCCCGTGAATCGATTATTTTTTGCCGTGAACATTTTGTGCATTATTCCCCTCGCATCCAATCAAAAAATGTTTATGAAACAAATTATGTAGTGTACGACATAAACAATAAATTGGAAGAAGAAAATTGCATAAAAAAACTTTCTGATACTTTACCACGGCTGAGACCACTGTTTAGAACAAATGAAAAGCAGAAACTCGACTTTGTTGATATTAAGGGTGTTCAAGTGGGTAAAAATTACAATTTTGTTATTTGCATGAAATAGTGTTAGTTTTATAGATGTTACTTGGGAGCACATTTTCCTCTTACAAAAAAATAATCTCTGCCAATTTCCCCATAGTAACATTTCAATGTCAAAATTTGCAAATTTTTACTTCATATAAAACTTGAAAACAAGTAAACATAACGTTATTGAAAAAAATTACATCAAAAACACACTTACCGTCTACGGCTTGAATAATATAAAAACCCATTACAATTTTTTGTACGTAAAAAATTTTCAAAATTTTGCTAATTTGTTCTTAGTTTAATTTTTTTTAATACAAACAATTTTTAGTGAGTTTATATACAATTCAAGCCATAGACCGTGACACGTAGTTTTGATGTGATTTTTTTTCCCATTTCATTATGTTTATTGGTTTTCAAGTTTTGTAAAAAAGTAAAAATATGCAAATTTTGACTTTGAAATGCCATTGTGGGAAAACTGGCGGAGTTATTTCTTCTTTCGTGAGAGAAAACTGCTCTCGTGTAAAATGCCTACGAAACTAAGCTTGTTTTATACAAACATAAAATAATAATATATTTCAGCACTTAGACAGGTGGTGAAGAAGCGCACTGTCGGAGACGGCAAAGACGTGATGACAAAAGAAACGGAGGGAGACAGGATACATGTACGAAAGATTCCTCTTGTTTCTTTGCATGTGTTGAAATGTGGGTGTCATTGAAGAGGGGAGGGGGTTGTTTGGCAGCGTACGTGACGTCCCAAAGATACCGACCCTCCCCCTTCCCCTTAAGCCGAACGTTGCCCTGGAGCTAAACATCCTCCAGCTGGCAATTGACTGATTGGTAAGGGAAGAGAGGTAGCCAAATAAAAAGTAGCCGCCCTTTAACACGTGTTGGCTACGGAAGATAGGATCTTATCCCTTAATATTTATCTCACAGCTGCGACCTCACCCAAACCCCCTTTCAGGCAACTTCTCTAAACATTTCGTCCGGCAAACTGTACTTATATGCAAGCCAGAGTAATCACTCACAACTATGTAATAACCATCTGAGGCACAAAATCTTAAGGTTACTAGCAGTTGGTTGATAAAGGGCACAGAATGATTCTTGAAAACCAAAACATTCACGTAGAATATACAAACTTACTTGTGTAATATAACCTACAATAGTATGTATAGTAACCTGCAAAATTTTGCAACATGAATAAGAAAATATTTATCAAATCCTTCAGTGGAGTGTTACATAGCCTGCAAAAGATTCTATGAACATTAAAACGCCCATTTATTAAGCTTCACCTGTTACAATTTTTCAAAAGAAATCAAATAAATAATTCCGATAACATGAATTATGTGGTATGTATCACCTATGTAGGCAAATTTACGGCATAGGTATATAGCAAATTATGCGAAATTATGCATGGAAATATGGGGTAAAGGCATGTAACATAACCTAGGAAAAAAATTTTCCACGTGGATATTGTGAATTAGAATGTAGGCCTACATTTTTAATGTGGAATAAATATAAACAAAATAATGTGGAATAAATAACTACATAGCTATCTGTAGGCACTTCTAGATATCCCTCAATTTTTTCTTGTAATGCTAGGATATTGTTTTTATCCAGGTGAAATCTCGTAAAACAATCTTGGTCATCCACCTGCTGGCGATTAGGAAGTTCCCGAAATAATCTTGGCATGTTTATGAAATCCACTATCACATCATCTTCAAATAAAGTAATGCACATAATATTCCATCATCACCCAATAAATTATTTTTTTCTACATGCACACACTTCTATACATAGTTATTGATTACACGAACTTGTTTGTTTTCAAAGTCCTGATTATATCGAGAATCGGCACCTCTTCATATGTTTAGATTAACTAGTAGTTACCGACTATCAACATACTGATTAACCTTAGTCATACATAATAGTAAATAAGTACTATTTTACCATACAGAATGGTACTTGTATCAGAAATTTTGTTGTCATTAAGATATTTTGGGACAATAAGCCAGAGTTACATCGTGACAGATGGTGTAATTTATGGCCTTAAAAATGTTTATTTTGTGGTAGTTTAGTATAAAAAAATTAGTTTTAAGTAAACTGTTTTAATGTATAGTTGATAACACCAAAAATAGCTAATTATTTTTCACTATGATAACCTAAATGTAAACGATTTTGTGTGTCAGAAAGTAATCGCTGCTATCACAAAATAACACCGGTTTACGGTAGTACTCGTTATGATAAAGTTAGTTGAAGATTTTTAATGATCATATGTATGTTGCAAAGAACATTAAAATATCTGTCAAAGATAAATATAAATAAATTAAAAAATTCTTAACCTCAGAGTAAAACGTTTAAAGGTATTCCTTCATTGTTAAAGGAAATAACTTTGCCGTAAACTTAACAACCTTTGAATAACTATTTTCTTTGCAATGAATAACGCGTGTTTATAGTTCAGAAAGGAAAGGTTATCGCGAATATATCTTGTGACAAAATAACCGTGAAAATGCTGTAGATTTTTGCAACATACATTATTGGATAATAACTGTTCGACACGACGTTGCTGTCTACAGACCAATCACAGGTGTTAAGAATTACACTAGCAAGATTATGATTGGCTCTGTCAAATAGGGTAACAAGTTCAAGTGCAGACGAAATCTAGTTGCACAAACAAATTTTTCCGGCATTCTGAACGTACTTTGAAATTTAGCAAACAGTCAAGATTTCCCGTGATAAATCACCGTCTCTAGTTAATAACTGTTTAGAAATGTGTTTTGTTTATAATGAAGAACTCTGTGATTACATCTTTAGGCCCGATTTAAGCTATAGCGAATTTCGCAGGAGATAAGTAAGGGAACTACAGATATTGACAATTTTTGAAGACTAAGACGTGTCCTCCTCGGTGTTGTAGTTTTATTGGCCAGCAGTGTACATCTGCTACAGAGGAGCGGTGCATCCTTCGATACATACTTTCTGAATATTTGTAGAGACTGTTTACATTAAACTAAAAATGCGAGTTATTTTGAAGCATGTATCACTTTACATTCGATTAATTTTTCCTGATTTTGAAACACGTAGTCATGTTTTCATCACAGCAGTTACTTTTTATTGCTTAAAAACACAATCTGCTATAATTGTTAAATGTTCTGATTATCTCAGTAACCGGAACTTCTCCTTGTGTTAGACTTAACAATTGGTTACTACTAGTTAAACAGCAGCTTATATTAATCATAACTCGAGAAAAAAAAGTTGCTAACCAACACTTAAAAGTTAATGAGACTTTAATTGTAACATAACCAGACATTGTGAAACCGGCCTAATCTTCTGGCAGCCTGCAAATGGGCTACATACTACAATCCTGTTGTCATAACTTTATCAGCGCCGTCTTCGGAAGAAAAAATAATTAAAACTAAAAGCGACGAAACCTCCAAGGTTTGAAGTGGGAATCGAGCTACATGCACACGAACTCCCTGATATCAAATAAAGTTATACTAGAGACATCACCTGTCTTGCACGCGCCTCCCCCTCCCTCTTCTTAACAACTTAGCGAGCACGACATCTCAGTACTGCGAGTCCCTTGCGAAAACGTTCTGACCCAGTTTCAACTACATAACTTGTTCTGTGACGTAATTTCCTTCATCTCCGGACCTTAACTGCTCATTAGCTTTCGCTTTTCCTTCCCTGCCCCAAACGATCTGTATTTTGCGTGTGAGAGAATCTTGGCGAGAGTGTACGCTTGCGTAATGTGTAGTATTTTTTACGTCTGCTATGAAATTTATTTGACACACACATTAAAACTTATATTTATAGAATTGTTATTATATATATTTCATGTATCAATACTGCTTTAATAATCCAGTCACTTAATTCAAGACTGTTTATCACAGTTATTTTATTTAACCCGGTGCCAAATTTATAATCCAGCAAGTTACCTCCAACTTTTCACTTAAAATTTTTCGTACGTTATTTAAAATTCATTGGAGAATTTGCAAAATCGACACCAATTAGTGCTTAAAGAAAATATATGCGTGGTTAAGGCGATTCTTAGTCATCTAAATGTTGTTGTATTTTGTTTGTGTACACAAAATATAGCCTTTAACTAAATAGTACACGCCTTTTGGTAATCAGAAAATTAATTTCATATTTCGGGTTATAAGCTATGCATTTACGAGTATAATTTAACACATTATTGGCAATAAACCATTACACACAACCTTACTTAAATAATATAAATATACCATAAATCTTTCTATTTCACTATCTCACGTAACAGCCTCCGTCGTCCCTCATCGAGGTTTTTAATCTACCATGAAATAAGGAACCTCTTCGCTCCTTTTGCCGTCATTTAAATATTTAGTCATTACTGATTAAGTTAATGAATTCTAGTCTATGTTGCTTTGCATAAGCGATTGTTCTCACTCTACTCAAGTTAACTTGTTACCTACTTATGCTGATTTGATTTCAGCATTTATACTTTAATTTCCCAGCATAACCAACATTATATTTATCATTCCTTTCATACATGTTCACCTGTTCGATCCAACTGATTTGAACCTCATTTGTTTCTATTCACGTGATTTAACCATCCCGGCTGATCATCTTCTTGTTAGCCTCAGTGCCTTCCTATTCTTCTCTAACGTAACACAGCGTTTTGTTTTTCCTTCTTTGGTTTATCGAGTATCGATTGCCCGTACAAATAATCATGATATGTTTAATTGTATTTGTATTTTGTACTCGCGTTTTGAACACTGAACACAACCGTGCCCTAACCAAGCTAATATTATTTTGGAGAATATTTTAGAGTGGTTTTCACAGATAACAATGAGCATGACAGGTAGGCAGCACCCTTTATAAAGTTTCCCATTGCACAAAAACTTTCAAACAACATGGAAAGTTATTCACTCATACACAACACGAACATTTCGGCTTTAAATAGAGCAACTCATAATTACTTTGCTTGGCTGGTAACGTAATAAAGCATTTTACGTTTTCCTAAAAACGTATAGGGTTGATACCATATACACGTATTAAAACAATTATACCATAAATAAGTTCTTAGCATTTCTATACAACGGTGTGGTTAATTTACAAAAAGAATTTTACAGCATGTTTGCAAGTTCGTTCACTTGACTTAGAGACTAAACAGTGTGAACCGAGCTAAAAAGGGTGGGGGGGGGGCAGGAGAGGTGCAGCCTCACCTGCTCGAAGATGTTTTCTCGTATGAGCTCTAAGGACGTCCTGTCACAGCGGCGAGCGCGCGGGTTGAAGTCCATTGCTTCTGGCAGACCATCCTTGAACCTCCGGGAAGGTGAGTAACCCTTACCACCGAAATACGTCAGCTTCTTGTATTCTTCCTCAGTTATCCTCTGCACACAGTTACATATTTTAAGACGACATGGTACATAATTCAGCACTAAAAGCATTATTTTAAATTACAGGTTTCACGAAGCCAATTTACAATTAGTTTTATTAGCTTTCTGGGCAAACATTTTCTCACGTTACGTATTTCTGAAGAACAATAGCCGATGCCTAAATCTCGTACATTTAATTGCAGCGCAACAGATTACGCTTAACAAATGCATCATTCTGGGAAATGTTCTGATCATGAAGTTAGCTAATATCATATGATACAAAACCGAGCGGAATTTTAAACTTACAACGACATTAATTACTTGAAGTGTAACGCACGTTAAATAGTTAAGTCAAAATAGAAACAAACGAAACTCGCAGCAAAACATTTCGAGTGCAGGTATTATAGTCTGTCTCATGTAACTTTTCCAACTTTTCCATACTTTGACATTTCTCTTCTGAGAAATGTGTCTGGCAGTTCCATTGTTCGGAGATTTAAACCTACCTGTTTTCCTGGAAAAGCACAGTCTCCGCAAGCCTGTGTACGGACACACTTCTCAAAAGTGAACTGTCAAAATATGGAATACTTACATGAGACAGACTATAGGTATGTCACAAATACAGGCGTTGGATGTTGTCCTTTATATTATTTGCGTTATACTACAGGATGCAAGGTAATTCGCGGATTCATACTGCAATATGTTAATTACTGACCAAAACTAAGCGCAAATTAATATTTGGTAAAAAAAACAGCAGGCATTTATTTTACGACAAAAATTGTTTTCAATTTCAAGAGAGAAAAAAACAGAAAAGTGGAACTACTATTATCATTTCTCTCGTAAACGAAGGGTTGGACTATTTCATATTTTTATATTAGTTTTGGTCATCGATTCATATGGTGAAATTCGTTCCCAGGAATCACCTTATCCTTTACTTCCACTTCACTGATTTTTTTTTTTAAACCTCTAATGAAACGTTTACGTAAACTAAGGGCCTTACGACTTTCTACCAAATAATATTTTCTATTTAGTTTTTTTTATACAGGATGTCTCGTGAAAAGGTTACGATAATTACAGAGGGTGTAGTATGCATCAAAAGAAGACATATCGGTCCTATACAAGTAGGTCGTAAACGTAATATCTACCGAGTTATGGTGTACTACACCATGTCCCTGAACTACTCGTCACAACAGGTGCTCAATGTGACCGTCATACATTGCAATGCAACCCTCCACCATACGTCACATGGACCCACACATTCTTTGGAACGACCCTGATTGTTGCCGGACTGCGTCACAGGCATGGAACACGCGTTCCCTTAGTGTAACCCCATCATTTTCTGGGGCTGCATAACTCGGTAGATATTACGTTTACAACCTATGAGTATGGGACCGACAGGTCTTCTTTTGATGCATACTACATCCTCTGTAATTATTGGAACCTGTGTAATACTGACTTGGTACAGTTCGTATTCGCGAATCACCAAACACCTTATATACGTACGCTACTGACTAGCAGTACTGCACAGGGCCTACCAACCTGTACCTGAAGTGATTATTGAAGTGACGGCCACTTAAATCAAAGCTAGAATGTGAGATTCTGCTGCACTCGTGTAAATAGTCCATGTATGGTGCACACCACATTACAGGCGACTGCAATAAACCTGACAGCCGAGAACATGTCCGTACCAACGGTAGTGTCGTACAATAGTGAGTAGTTGTACAAAGTAGGACAAACATATGTTTTCACTTATATGGCAGTTGTTATACGTGTGGCGTAACTGATATGTATTTTTCCTTCTGTCGCAAGTACGATGAAAGTAAAGCCGCGTTTACACCGGAGTTGGCAACGAAAGATTGCCAACTTCGATTGCAGACAGCTAGTTGCCGATTGAAGTTTGCAATTTGTACTTGCAACCAAGTACACAGTTTGCTTAATTTGTCTGCAACATGCAACATGCAACTAGTGTGTAGAATGTCGAGTGCGGAAGAGGTTGTTCTTTCTGCGGCAGCGTGTGT